>JAULBS010080245.1:0-19288 GCA_032355785.1 Symmetromphalus regularis | reverse complement strand
TCCACTGAGAAGGATCGATCCGACGACCGACCGGTTCACAGGCAGACACGCTACCGTTTGAGCTAGATCCTGCTCAAGTTAATAAGGGGGCTGATCCCGTTTCTAAACATTTGTCCCTTATTCACTGTTGAATTATTCACCGACAAAATTCCGTCACTGGTAGCTAAACCACCATTTAATTACCATAGCCAACCAAATTAAAAACCTGTAAAGGACATAAAACAGTATTTAAAGCATCTCTAAAATATACACTAGATCTCCCTGTCTCGAGTAGTCTCAGGTAGTCTGTTACCCGAGTTGGCTCGGCTTTAAGGGAAATTCAGGAAATAAGATCTAATATAATATGTGTAGTATTGGCCAACGTTAATATTCACTAGAAACACAATTTGTCGGTGTATAATTCAATAATGAATAAAGAACATATTTGGGGGCGGCGGTAGTCTGAAGCCTCAAGACCCTGTAGTACTATTTTAAAATATAGTGCTAGAGAACGTTTTAATAGTTTTTTAATGTTTTATGTGCTTCTGTTGTTCTGTTCAAATACGTAGGACAAAAGCATTTTGCTAATTTTACTTTAAATATTTTAAATACAATTATATTTCGACCCCCAATAGCCGATGTTTGTTGCCGTTTAACAAATATTAAATGTTTGCTAATTTTTTCCTTTAGTTTGGTTTTTATTCTTGTTTTCTTTACCTATGCATGAAATCGAACCTAAACCCAGACACATTTTAAATACTCAACAGTAAAAGAAACGCAAATGTTTATTCTGATCCAGTTTAATCAAATTAGAAAAACACTCATAAAACTCATGCTGCGCACGCTTTACACTTCTCTGCAGATGTCTCCAGTAAGCAAACAGCCAACATCACTTCCACTTCCAGTATTTTTTGCATGCTCACATCCAATGTGGTTCGGGCATGTCCCCCCCCCCTGGATTCCGCGCCTTAAGAGAAAGGCACCTAATCCGGGGCGACTCAGTCAGGCATGGAATTTTTAATCTCAATATCGGCTCCAACCCAGATTGGGTACCACTTACACCGACCAGTGGTCCACAACTGGTTTATCAAAGGCCGTGGTATGTGCTATCATGTCTGTGGGATAGTGCATATAAAAGATCCCTTGCTGTTTATTGATAAGAGAAACCGCATTAGTATGGCGGCTTCAGGTTTCGTCTCTCCTACTAACACTAACCTTAGTCCTGGACAGACAACACAGGAAGTTGAGTTGTGTGCCCAGGACGAAAATATATACAACCGACCAATCAGCCAACCAACCAGCCGTATGACGTACATTTTTCTGGCTGACTTATGAGGTAAAGGCATTCATATATCTGACGAATTTATTATTTCATTCAATTTCGTTTCAAAAATGTGATAAGAAGAATAGAGGCAGAACAAATAGTATAATCAATATATACACACATAAGCGTATGAAATATATATCTTTGTCAAACAAAATAAAAATAATAATAATAAAAGTAAATTAAATAAAAAAAATTAAAAAATAATAATAAAATTATTTAAAAAAAATTAAAGAAGACAAAAATAAATATATATTTAATTTATACGCACCGAATTATTAATATTCTGTTCGCAGTTTAACTAAAAAAACGTACAAAAAGAAATTACTTTTGCGTCTTCTTTATCACGTGATTGACATATGCGTGCAATATCATTGGCTTCTAATATTGTTGCGCTGAAGCAAAATAGATCAAAGCAAGAGTGCAATCGCTGGAAATATACGTTTTAAGCAGTGTGGTGATTTCCCTTTGACAGATTACTGTACAACACATTAAACTCCAGCCACGCGTGTGTATGCATTGGGAAATGATTTCAGTCAGAAACGATGACTGGTTTCTTATAAATCTATACATCTAGAGTTAGGAGCGTCAGTATCGGCTCCAACCCAGAGTGAGTGTTTAGCAATGCTCAGTGGGTAGGTGTATACCACTTACACCGACCAGTGGTCCACAACTGGTTCAACAAAGGCGGTGGTATGTGCTATTCTGTCTGTGGGATAGTGCATATAGTGTCTTCTACTAAAACTAACCTCTGTCCTGGACAGACATCACAGGCAGCTGAGTTGTGTGCCCAGGAAAGCGTGATTGAATCTTAATTGATATAAGCACGAAAATAAACACAACCACCGTTAGGCGCGTCCTAACTGAAACGTCGGTTACGATCACTAGTGAGAATGGCATTTACCAGCGTGGTCCCGTTTTTGAAAGAAATTAGTAACTATCTGTGATCTATTTCATTTTTTGTCTATTTCATAGCGTTTTGCTGCCTGTCAGCCCCTTATATAAGCCATTTAAATTTGACATTTATATCACTAGAGCACACCATCAGCTACTGGATGTCAGACATATGGTAATTCTGACACATGGTCTTCTGAGAAAACCTGCCACATCTTTCCATTAGCAGCAAGTTATCTTATAAAGTTTGTTTTATTTAACGACGCCTCTAGAGCACATTGACTTCTTTTTTTATCTTATCATCGGCTATTGGACGTCAATCATATGGCCATTCTGACATATTTATTTAGAGGAAACCTGCTGCCGCTGCATAGGCTTCTCTTTCGTGTCTGGTAGCAAGGGGTCTTGTATATGCACCATTGAGGCCGACAAACATCACCATACTGACAACGTATTCATTAAAAATAATACATTTATTATGCAAATGAGATGGGCGGAGTTTACTCAATCCTTTAACCTATTTTTTTTTCTTCTCGCATATCTCGATTGACTAACGCTTTCAATAAATAATGATGTAACCATTAGCGATCGAATTGATCCCTCAAATCTTCATTATTTGGGTTTTATTTAATCCAGCGCATATTTTGCGAAATTCCTGAAGGACAGATTGTCTGATTAAGAATACATTTAATTAATTGTGTTTCGGTGGGATTAAGTGCATAGCGAACCCGTTGACGTAGAAGCCTCATTTGAATAACGACTAACAACGACTTTTCTTTAGAGTTATCGATCGTTGCTCTCCATGGATATCGAAATACGTTTCAATGGTCCGTCTCGGAAATATGACAACCACATGCACTTTCGCGCTTTACTATCAAGCGGAACAACCCGAATGAGAATCGTTCGTTGTTATAAGAACGCGGATGTTTCGCATACGAGCTGCCCGTCAATGGGTCTGGGGGCAATAAAACGCGAGGTAGACCACAGAAAAGTGTGAAAGCAGCCAAGCCTGAGCCATTAGCCAATGTATGGAATACTATTTTAAAATGACATTCTTTCACCTGAAAGATCAAAGGCGCCGCTTCCTAAGATACACCTTTAATAATTAGTGTAGACTAGACGATGGAATTGCGACTTGTGTGTGTGTATGTGTGTGTGTGTGTATGTATGTATGTATGTATGTATGTATGTATGTATGTATGTATGTATGTATGTATGTATGTACATGTGTGTATGTGTTTGTGTGTGAGAGAGAGAGTGTGAGTTTGTGTGTGTGAGTTTGTGTGTGTGTGGGTGTGTATGTGTGTTTTGTTTCGATGTGTGTGTGAGAGAGAGTTTGTGTGTGTGTGTGTGTGTGTGTGTGTGAGAGAGAGAGCGTGTGTGTGTGTGTGTGTGTTTTGTTTCGTTAGTGATGCTCAAAATTAAGAAAATACTGTCGGGAACGTTTAGATTTCGTTTCAAGCTCGACTATATTAAGCACATTAAAGTGACCGAAGGGCAGTAATTAGTGGGTGACATGTCTGTTGTCAGAGGGAAGTCATTAATCAGATATTTATTTGTTCCTTTTCTAAACTAAAAGTTGTTTGCCTTATTGATGGTGGGGTTGGTTGTCGATTTTAAATTGATTACGAACTACAACAGGTTTCATAAAACGTAGCCTTCTTGTCAAAAACACGTTAGTTTCATTAGCTACCAGACGAAGCAAATGGCTAACTAATAAAAGGTAGAAGTGTCCCTGCCTGTAGGAAATGAAAAAGGTCTCATAAACACGTTTTTCCAGTAAGTAAACTTGTTATTTGTTTTGTTTTTATCGTTGTCTTTTTATTTTGCTTGTTTTCGGGTTATTTTGTTTATTTGTTTATTGTATTTATTTATTTTTAACCTGTTGTTGTTGTTGTTTTTGTGGAGGTTTTAATGTGTGGATTTGTTTTCGTATTGAAAAAACTTTTTTTTTTAAATGTTGTTGACAAAAGCAGTAACATTTCACAAAACAAATCACAGGATTTTTAATATTCTGATGTATTCATTAATAATTTTAAATAATTTACTGACACGTTTCGCTGGGAATAAAATGGTTCAGTGTTTTATAGAAATCTGTTCATGCACAGCAAACATATAATAGCACCGTAACATTGCCTAGAAATATGACATTACATACTTAACTGTCAAGTTTACCTATTTATCTTTGACGCTTTTGGTACATAATTATTTATATATGTCATGCCTACACAGTTGTTATTTTAAGTGTCACAATTCATTAATGAATGTTGTATGGACCACATGTATTCATTTTATTAATTTTGTATAAGCTGATAAGTCAATACTTTATCTATCATCTATGGTCTTTTTCCTGCCATACCTGCTGGGAATTACACCTTTGTGTCATTAGTCTGTTTGCGGTCGTGGCAGACAATAGGGTAAAAACAGACAGTGGGAAACATCATCAAATAACTGGCTTATTGTGATGTCGTCTAGAATCTGATTTCCACAGAGATAACCTATAATCTATCTTATAAAATTAATGTTATGCATGGACAATCACAAATACCAAATTACACCAGCTGAACTATTTCATTGTTTAAATACAAGTATGTGCTTTATTATATATAGATAATAATACTTAGAATGCGGGAGTACAGTAGTACGTATCTAAATTATAAATTAAAAATTAAAACACAATGCAGACATTTTCTCTGACATGCTTCATTCTTATCTTCAGAGAGAATTCAGTTACAATGGTTATATAATTACTGTAATTGAATTCTCCCTGAAGATAAGAATGAAACATGCAGAAAATGTTTGCACTGTGTTTTAATTTTTAATTTCTTATTTGGATATATATATATATATATGCATGGCTGGTACAAGACGTTCAGGTTCGGGTCCGTAGGAACCGGGGGCGGGTAGGGGGCAGGATCCCCCTTCCAATTTGTTAACCTTTTTAATCACATTAAAGTTTGCCATTGTAACGAAAATCTGATACAGTTTGTACTCGATTCGTCAGTGCCCCCTCCTGACTCCCGCCTTTTCCCAAAGTCATTCCTACGGGCCTAAGGACGCATGTCGCCTTTTCCTTTCAATAGTATTTATATTATAAATGTGAAAATAAATTAATAAAACAAATTACAAAAATCGTGAGGAAGAGAACAAATGGATTTTGGATAACAAATGAGAATATAACATACTGAAAACCAATATAGATTGGCAATTAAGTATTTAGTTATTGCCCTCCAAAATTATTATCTACAAAATTTGATGTTTCATTTTTCCCACAATTCACGTACGAACACACTACACACTGAGGTGGGTTTTTAGATTTTAATTGTTAAAAACTGCTGACTACAACTGTAAAGTACACAACAAATAGTAGTCTGAAATCCTAATCGATCTCGGCGTAATCACTGAAAGGCAGGAACTATTTACAACCCATTTTAAGCCGATAGATGCGAAAGTGTAATGCGAGCTATAATGCCTTCATGGTCACAATAGAAGAAAACAAGATTTTTTTAAAATGTTTATTTACAGAATGTAATTGAACTTCAAGATACAATTCAGATGATCGCACGTGTGTTCACAAAAGTACTGTTTGTTTTGGCAAAGAGAGGAATGTGTATTGAAATGCATCCCAGTGTATTTAGTAAACAAACATCCCGAAACAAATAAAAGTGTTAACACTTTATCAAAGTGAGACATCTAGTTGTTGTTCAGAACTAACATGTTTATGCTGAATACTTTACATATCGGTGATATTTCCATAGTATCCATAAAGCATAATAGACGATAGGCATGGGTAATGATTACTATGTACATACTCATTTGTATTTGTTTATACAGATGTATGTCCTGATAAGATCATAATATATTAGTACAAGAAAGCAGTGCCGAATTATTTGTAAGGCTGACTAGGCATTTTTTTTTACTGAGACGCTGTTACCTGATGGGGACACGAAGTACCTCACAGCCTAGGGGCCTGGCGATGGGTTAACACGGCACAGCAAGAAAGGGAATCCTTTTTTCGACACATTTGCTTGGGGTTTGTCGGGGTTTATTTATATTTATTTTTTAAAGGTCCACTGATGCCATGCTTTGAAATGGCCACCTATACCTTTATTTTGTTGAATGCAATGGACGTTGGGGAACATTCTCTGGTGGTGCTGTGCCCCAGAAAATATTGTTTTACTGTTGAGATGGCCTGACTGAAGAAAGTGTGGCTCGTCGGAGAACCACAAATCATGAAGAAACTCAGGATTTACTTTAATTTTGGAAAAATCACAACATACAAACCATTTGAACTGCAGAACCCCGAACTTTAATGACTGTTATGTTATCCTTTCAGCTTAATGTGTATGAAAGTTAAAACAAATCTCTCATCAGTTGTAGAAATGACATGCACTTTTATGGATTGCAACCTTTTTGGGTCACCCTATACACTAAGTTTGACAACTAACATCCTAAGATTATTCAGCGTGCTAGGATGTCGTTAAACAATCCTTTCCTACAGAAAAGCTTCTGATCTGCCATGAACAGTCGTGTTGCACTATATAGCTAGCTGGTTTAGTGAAGAGAGAAACTATAGGTACGTGAATATAACAAAGTGAGCCTAGCGGTCAACTTATAGAAGTGGTAGTTTTATTAAAAGCACCATGCCTCTGGTAGTAATTGAGCAAAGTACACACTAACCTCAGACCAGGTGATCGTACCACTAATGTCAGCACAAATTCTATTAGCTGGGACCTAGGGCTACATACTGTGTATTCAGAACATCTTCCTAAGCATTGATTTTGTTTGTAAATTGGGAACAGAATGTCGTGATGGTCATAGTGGCCTACATTTTACAATGTTACTGATAATGTGCTACGTCCAGACGAGAACTCAGCTAGCGATCACCCCGGTTTATCATGGGACGTGTCTAACACAAAGGTTTCATTTAAACTTGGGGAATAGAATGCCTTTTTTTCTTCTACTAATGAAATGTTACAGTCTCCACATGTTAAACCACAAATCCTCTTGCCGCAGCCTAATCTCCACGCATTATATCCGGCTATATTCCGTGGATTCGGTAATCCTATACCATGCATTTGTATCAGGGTTTTAGCCTGTGAAGCTGTCGGTCGTCGGATCGATCATTCTCAGTGGACCCATTTACAGTTTGTGTTATTTTCCATTCCAACATGTGGTCCACAACTGGTTCACCAAAGGCCGTGGTATGTTTCACGGTGTGATAGATACAAGACTGGCTAATTTCCGTTCCAGTCAGTGATCCACAATTGGTTCATCAAAGACCGTGGTATGTGTTGTCCTGTCTGTAGGAAAGTGCATATAAAAGACCACTTGTTGCTTATCGAAAAGTGTAGCCTATATGGCGGCAGCGAGATTCCTCTAAAGACATATGTCAGAATGGTCATATGTATGACGTCCAATAGCCGATGATAAGATAAAAATCAATGTGCTCTAGTTAAATAAAACAAAACTTTAAGTTTCTTTAGATGAGTTGACTCATTTTACCCAACCGCTTATTACGGCTATGAGAATACTGTGTTTTTTATTCGTTTTCAACAAAACAAGAATGCATTTATTATATATTATGATAAAAATCCTTGAAATTTGCATCGTCTGCTGTGGTACATGTGACAATACTGGCTGTTATTGATTTTACGATTACATCGTAATTTACCACATTAGATTTACCACAGTTATTATTGAACAATGCCTGTGTGGCGGCAGTGGTATGCCTCTAAAGAAATATGTCAGAATGACGTCCAATAGCCGATGACAGATAAAAAAACAAAACAATGTGCTCTAGAGGCGTCGTTAAATAAAACAAACTTTTCTTTCTCCTAATGATATATGTATTACACCAATACGACTTACAGTCTGCACACGTTAAAGTACAAATCCTCTTTCCACATTCTAATTACCACGTGTCATATCAGCTATATTCCGTGGATTTGGTAGTCCTGTACTACGTATTTGTTTTGTTTTTAAATGATTATCAAAGTTTCTAATGGTCTCCAGAAGCGAAAATACTAAATCTTTCGTAATCATCTAAAGCTATAATATGCTGAACCACAAAAGAAACGGGAACTCTGTTTCAATAATTATGCATTATGCGAGTGGGTATGGCTCGTTTAAAATGAGCGTTTTTCAAAAACAACGATTTAAATTCCAATTCTTATATTTTAAACCTCCAAAATAACATTACATCTTTTACTGGATTTGCATTTCTTTTATTGTTCAGTATACTTATGATGAGGATTTAGTAAATTTCGTATTGTGCAGTGGTTTTGTTTCGAAAATCCATAATCAAACTCCATGTTGGTTTCCTGGAGATTATTGCAGCTTATCGCAAATCCACTAGACAATTGGATACTGAACTTAATCCTTAACTGCGTGTTGGCTTGGTTTTTAAATTGAGAATCGAATTGCGTGCTGCACTTCGCTTTCTCACATTACGTCTTGATAATGAAGTTGCTCTCTTTGTTTTCTCGTATTTACCAGAAAGCATGTTTACTCAAGTGAACATCGGAGTCGCTGATGTCCCTTGCGTTCACGATTGTTAATGTTTGAAGATGATGTACAGCGAGTTGGTGAAAACATTTTAAGAAACACCCTGTACACGCCCGGTTGATGTTGGTCTTGTGAAATCAAGGCGCGTAAACCACTTAAGTTATAAAAGCGAACGTTTTCCCAAAAGACGAGTTCGTGCGACTATTGTTTATCTTGCGTATAGTTTCTTTGATTAGCTGGTACAATTGTGTTTTGTTCTTGGGGTAATAATGATTACACTCGCGTTCAGTTTACCTGTCAGTTTCTCTTTCACGTTCGAATTCAATGTTTGTCTTTTCACGTTCGTGTTCAATGTTTGTCTTTTCACGTTCGTGTTCAATGTTTGTCTTTTCACGTTCGTGTTCAATGTTTCTCTTTTCACGTTCGTGTTCAATATTTGTCCTTTCACGTTCGTGTTCAGTGTTTGTCTTTTCACGTTCGTGTTCATTATTTGTCTTTTCACTCCGTGTTCACTATTTGTCTTTTCACATTCTTGTTCAATATTTGTCTTTTCACATTCTTGTTCAATATTTGTCTTTTCACATTCTTGTTCAATATTTGTCTTTTCACTTTCATGTTCACTATTTGTTTTTTCACGTTCATGTTCACTTTTTGTCTTTTTACGTTTGTGTTCACTCTTTGTCTTTTCATGTTCCTGCTGTTGGGAAGGGTGGTCTTGACGTTTTTATTTATTTATTATTAAAAAAAATTGCATTCATTTTAACTTCTTTTCTTTTATTAATTTATTACTATTTATTAACATTAATTTTATTTATTTATTTATTACTATTATTAATTATTATTATTATTATATACAATTTCTTTCAGTTTCGCTTATTCTTTTACTTTATTTTTCTCTTTAACGTTTATTTTCATATTTACGTTCAAGTTTATTACGTTCACTCCTAAATTCATTATATAGTTAAGGCGTTTTTTTTCCTAATTTGAAGTAAACTTTGACGATCACTTTTACTCTGTTTCAAGTGTATTGCTACATTCATGTTTAGATTCACGTTTACTTTAAATATTCAAGTACATTCTATAGGCAGGGGTGTATAAATACGGTCATATCAGTAGCATTCGGCAAATTGACTGAGCTTTAGTGGTCCGGAGGTAGGGCATCGCACTCTCTAGCTGAAGATAGTGGTTCAAAACCCGTTGGATGCTGGCTCATACTGAGTACGTGTCACAATTACCAAATATTTGATATCCAGTAGCCAGGCCAGAACAAAGGGAGGGCAAGCCGACTAGTTGGCATAGACCTTCGATTTTGAAGGCACCTACTCCACCTGGTATAGGCAAAGGTGGACACTTGGCCCTTTGGTAAAGAATATTGATATTGTAAATAGTGCTGGTTTCCTAAGTACATGATACACACTACATGTAGATGTATATACCCATACATAAATCATATATATATTTAGAATATTGATATTGTAAATAGTGCTGGGTTTCTAAGTACATCATACACACTACATGTACATGTATATACCCATACATAAATCATATATATATTTAGGACTGATTACAAAAACATTTAATTAGCAGTTTGAAATGGTGGCCTATATTTCTCATTTGGTCCAGGCTTATTGTCAGCTCAGCACGGCTCTGCCAAAAGCCGATCATTAATAATTCATTGTGTTCTAGTGATGTCGTTAAACAAATAAAAACAAAAAACAAACAATCACCAAAATAATTGAGATGATGCGTTGCGTGAAATGAGTAATATCTACAAAAACTCAATTCTTTAAACATAACAGTGATAACAAATAGCTTCAAGAATCAATTACTTAAAGCCTCTCTGCATCTATATTGATTTGTGACTAGAATTAGTAGCGAGCTGAGAAATGTGCTGCTGATTCCACACTCAACAATAAAAAAAAAACAAGTATGTTGAAATCGTTATAATATAATTTACAAATCACACACTTAAGCTTCCGCTGTCATAATTTCTATGATAATCAGATTAAAAACGCGTTGATGGAATCATAAGAAATAGAAAATGCCATTACAACATTTGTAACACTGACAAACTGTGTATACACTTGACATTCACTCCCCGGTATATGCAAAGAATCGATCGTAAACGATTTTGTAAAAAAGACCCAGATCAAGACAGTAAGAAAACTAAAAATGCTGTCACTTCTGTTGTAAGAAAACTTATTCGGAATTATTCGGAACCCCCTGTTCCACTATGCCTGGTTAGTTGCTGACACAACCTTCGGTTAGCATTTTTTTTCATTATAATTTGATCGCGACTATCCCCCCTCCCAGTATTACAAATATCTTAGGAACTCCTTTCTCAAATTTATGCATCCGTATCTGAATAATAAGTATAATAATAGATATAATCCAGAAGTCTCACACGCTAGTAACCTGTTTTCAGCTGTTGCAGCCTTTTTGGCCGTAAAAAATAGCCCAAATGATGTCAGTTCGAGAATAGTCTTATACAAGGGCTTTTATAACAGCGTCACTTGTTATTCCCATACATATGTTCATTATTCATCATTGAATTATTCACCCGCAAATTGTGATGTTCAGAAACGTGAGCAGCCCCTATCCACCGCCCCTCCCCTCCCCCCCCCCCCGATATGACTTTTGTTCCAACGCCACTTTCAAAACATGATACTTATGCAGAAATATCTATTTATTCAAATTGTGGACTTAGCGAGTTTTGTTAAAACAGTATTACGTCTCTTCCTGTTCGACCTGGAGTTTGCAATAGCTCAAAACGGATTTCATTCGAAATAGCCAAGGAATGCGTCATTAATTTAACCTAGATCATTTACGTAATGATATGGGTCAGGGGCGTAACCAGAAATTTTGAACTTGTAAGCACAAGATGTCAGTGTGCGATCTGGTAATAAAAAAGTGCATGTTATAAATGATTTAACATTGAAAAAAATATGACACTGAGAGAAATTGTTCGCACGTGTTTACAGTGCGACAGCGTAGCTACGCCTCTGTGTATTCCCTCTAAAACCATGTGTTAAATGTCATAAGAATCGTTTTCTGCGAAATTCTGTTCTAAAGAGACAAAACGATTAAACACAAAGAAAAATATATTTGTCGTAAAAGCTTGTAATACGAGTGATGATGAATCTGTCAAAATAGTGTGATACCGGCTTTATGTTGAGGACAGAGTAGTCTTTGCGTGGGCTATATGACGATTTCACTGCTATCAAACGTTCTCATTAGGTTTAATATGAAGCACAAAATCTAGACTATCTGGACGTAAGCATATCCTGTTCTTCTGTCATGTGCACTGCGTGAACGTCATGAACATTTTCAAACAATGTTAAAACAAGCATTAAATCAGCCAGTTTGAAATTCAGTCATTTCATTTCATTTAACACATTGTATTAATGGCATAGTCCCACGGTATTTAAGGGGCTTTGTGCTCTAAATATTGATTACGAATGAAACTTACATGCATTTGTTATATTAAATCTCACGCAACACATTTTAACTGAACCATGATATAGGGAATTCCATGTCAAGTCCATTGATCTTTTTTTCACATTTAAAAATTTCAAATTTCAAGATCGGAACACCTCGTATTTTTTTGCAGCCTCAAAAATAATAATATGTTTTCAAATAACGGCTAACGGGGGAATACCCTTCACGTGACTCGAAATATATAAGCCACACCTTCAACGGAATAAAAACCGTTATTTTTTTTCCAAATTATTTGTCCGTGAGCATAATTCATTATTATTTTTAAAATATTGATAATAATCGAGATGTGGTGATGTAAGTAGCTGAATGAAGTATTTCTATGGAAGAATCAAATGTTTATATTTAAAATTAATTCTTTGTTCTGAAATTAATTAGGTCAAGGGACCGTGGGACTATGTGTTTAGGCTGTATCCATTCTACTTAAGTTATGCGAGCGAATTTCTAAGAAATCACAGATTTTAGTGGCCGAATCTTAATCGAACTCATAATCTTTCACGCCGTACACTTTTTATTCTGTTCTTCCAATTAAAATAAATAGTTAGTAAAATATTCGCTCGCATATATATATTTACATAACTCAAGAAGTGGTACACGTTACTAGAAATATGTTTTTATTATTATTTGAAGAGGAAACGAAAACAGGATATTATAAAATAAATGAAAACTGTAATTTTTGTGGAAATGTTTGATGAATTTTGATAACGTCAATTAAAAGAAAAGTGTTTGCAATTCTAAGGGCCAGTGTTAACCCTGAGTTTCAGTATGAGTGTTCAGATGTGACATTCTTTGTTTTATTCAAGTAATTGATTTACGACACAGATAAATGAAAATGTGACCCATAAAGATCTTACGGTTTAATCATGTCGAAACATAAAGTGAATGGATAAACTTAAAACGAACAGACATAAAACTGTTAGCAAACAACTTAAAGTGACTTTATAGAGTGTTCAATAATTTAACTAGTTTTAGTAATAAAACAAAAACACAACCACACTCATAAAACTAATACAGTCAAACCTGTCTTAAGCAGCCACTCATTAAGTAAGAAAATATGGCCTCTTAAAACAGGAGGCTGCTTATTACAGGTTAAATTATACTAAATTTGCTGATTGGGAGAAAATAAAGGTGACCCTTTAACACAGGTGGCGGCTTAATACAGGTGGCCGCATGGGCAGGTTTGACTGTATATTTCTGCAGTCATGAAAAATATAGCTACGCCATTGCTTTACGAACAGTCGACTGGTGGAAATAAAAATAAATATAAAAAGAATAAGAATTAAAAAACCACAATATACAACCATGTGTTAATAATGTGTTAACATCATCACAACCAGCTTTGAACGGTGATTTGAGGATGTTGCATATGTTATTTCATTACTGGTGCCAACAGCTAGATACGAAACCACAAGCAAAAAGGTAGAGCTGTCTTTCAAGCGACAGTCACAATGAATCGTAAAGGAACCGAATGCTTTTTTAATCTTAAAAACCTAATTTTCTATAATTTACAGCCGTTAGAAGTGCATTTTTTTAAATTATTATTATTTTCAGTTGTTTTTTTAAATATCATTCTCATTAAAGTTATTATTCCATATTTGATTTTTTTTTAAATAATAATGCGTGGGGTTTCCTCTTGTGTTGGTTGTTAATGCGTTCTTCTTGTTCTTTCGTTTTGTTAAACTTCAAAGCTTCGAATCGATACAATGTAAAATTCATTTTGTTACGCCTGTTTGATCTATGTATTTTGGTGCAAAACGTGATCTTGAATTAAAAAAATATATATTTGTATGTTGGATTTATTTTATATTGTGTTCTTAATATTAGATCTGAACTTAATTCTACCTACATCCCCCACCCCTCCCCCATTGTTCTAAAGGGATAAGAGGTTGTGTGTATGTGTGTGTGTGTATGTGTGTGGGTGTGTGTATGTGTGTGTGTATGTGTGTGTGTATGTGTGTGTGTGTGTGTGTGTGTGTGTGTGTGTGTGTGTGTGTGGCGTGTCCGTACCAAATTGGACGTGGGCACGCCTAAAGTACTTGAACTGAACTAGACTTAGACATCTAATCTAACACAGTGAGTGCCACACTTTAACCTATCAACCGATCTTGAAGAGTTTTAGGCCCAGTTTCTCGTTGACGGTTCAGCCAACATCTATAGTTCAACCCATTCTTTAACAGTTTGAACTAAGAATCGAGGTTGAACAGTCGACGAGAAATCTGACCTTACTGTTTAAATTACCCATCTCGGGATTAACCATAGGCAACAAGAACGGTTTCTAATAATATAACTGTGTGTATTACAGTATATAACTTTAAAATATGACCTCAGATATATATTATTGTGTATGAACTATTACACACTTGGATATTGAATAGTTAACTTATCATACGCTTGGCCTCCCACCGGTCAATTATAAGGATTTGTATTGTACTTATTCTCAATTTAACCAACAGCAAGTACAACAGTTTATTAATTATTAATGTTGAAGATATAGGATTTGTATAAAAATATCGTATGTTCTACGTACAGAATGACCAAGTCATAAAATAATGTCATACCTCTTATCCATTATGGTATTTTGAAATTACTGCAGCAACAGTGCTTGAGTTTACAGATTTTCTAATAAATATTACATTCTACGATAGTGGGTGGTTAATACATACAATACTCGTTACGTAGGATTTAAAATACAATAATTGAAATATATACGGTATCACACTGGAGGCCATTTAGTATTCTGTTAGTCATACAAAACAATTTGTTTTTCAATCGCTGCAGTATGCGCAAATCCCATTATAATACTATATACTTTGTGATTGGTTGTATTTGTTTTCGTGCTTATATCCAATTAACGTTCAAGCACGCTGTCCTGAGTTAACAGTTCAGCTTCCTGAGCTGTATGTCGAGGACAGAGGTTAGTTGGAGACGCGAAACCCTCTGCTGCCACACAAATGCTGCTACTCTTATCGATAACCAGCAAGGAATCGTTTATATGAACTATCCCAGTCAGGATAGCACGTACCACGGCCTTTGATAAACCAGTTGTGGACCACTAGTTGGTATAAGTTGTACACGCCTTCCCACTGAGCCTTGCGGAGCACTCACTCTGGGTTACAGCCAATACTAAGGTAAAAAAATATTGCATGCCTCGACTAAACTTTGACCCCAGTCCCAAAATAAATGAACTACTTAACTACAGCGTCACCGAGGCCGATTGAAATGTGCCTTGTGTTTTTATCACTTTTATAGTTCGAGTAAGCTAGGTCCCAATCACACACAGACGACTGGAAAGTCTGTTTTCTGGCCTAACAACATCAGTTATTAATGACATGTCAGTGAAGCTGTCGTCGCTGTCCGGAGCTCCTCAGCGTCTGAATCCTCGCAAGCGGTGCGTCTGTGAGTCCGTGATAAGAGAAATAATCAAATCAACGTCCGAATAAAACCGTCTGGCTCATCAACATGAGCTGGCGTCTCATTTTCATTTTCCTCTCACTACAATGACTAGGACAGTCCAAAACATTAGCCATCTTCACGTGTTCATATTCACCAGTGTCTGACGGTTAATTGTAATTTGGTTTTCAATAATATAGCAGAAACCGCTTAATTGCATAGGCGTTTTGCCCAAATATCTTATGCAATTAACAGGATTATTCCTTTATCAGAAATGCCCATTTACAATCATGTTACTATTCTTGTACAATCTGGTATAAAATCAAAGAATCCGCTTAATTGCATAGGCGTACTTTAGAAGAAAAATGTTTTCAATATTTTCTTATGCAATTAACACATTACAAAGAAAGGATATGCAATTAAAATAAATGTTTTGTACATATTTGCATACAAATGGTCCTGTGCAGCAGAATATTATGCAAATAACAGGAATATGCTATTATCAGGAATGCTATCAAGGGATCATCCATGTTTTATCATCATATTCACGAGAGTACGAAACGTACTTTGGGGGAGGCGGAGGGGGTTAAAGGGACATATACGCTTTTCAAAATCATTAAAAAAATGACGATAGCACTATAAAGCGAAATCATCTTTTTTCAGTTTGTAAGCGTTTAGGGGGTGGGAGGTAGGGCAAGGAGTTCCGGGAAAAAGTAATGATGAAAAAAATGGATGACCTTAAGTGGTCTTGACTGTATCAGCATTACACAGTTTTAATCAACTCACCAGTGTGATGGTCATCTATGTAACGATATTGCTAATTAACAAGTTAAAATCAACTCACCAGTGTGATGGTCATCTATGTAACGCTATTGCTAATTAACAGGTTAAAATCAACTCACCAGTGTGATGGTCATCTATGTAACGCTATTGCTAATTAACATGTCAAAATCAACTCACCAGTGTGATGGTCATCTATATAACGCTATTGCCAATTAACAAGTTAAAATCAACTCACCAGTGTGATGGTCATCTATGTAACGCTATTGATAATTAACATGTTAAAATCAACTAACCAGTGTGATGGTCATCTATGTAACGCTATTGCTAATTAACAAGTTAAAATCAACTAACCAGTGTGGTGGGCATCTATGTAACGCTATTGATAATTAACAGGTTAAAATCAACTCACCAGTGTGATGGTCATCTATGTAACACTATTGCTAATTAACATGTTAAAATCAACTCACCAGTGTGGTGGTCATCTATGTAACGCTATTGCTAATTAACAAGTTAAAATCAACTCACAAGTGTGATGGACATCTATGTAACGTTATTGCTAATTAACAAGTTAAAATCAACTCACCAGTGTGGTGGTCATCTATGTAACGCTATTGCTAATTAACATGTTAAAATCAACTCACCAGTGTGATGGTCATCTATGTAACGCTATTGCTAATTAACATGTTATAATCAACTCACCAGTGTTATGGTCATCTATGTAACGCTATTGTTAATTAACATGTTATAATCAACTCACCAGTGTGATGGTCATCTATGTAACGCTATTGTTAATTAACAGGTTAAAATCAACTCACCAGTGTGGTGGTCATGTATGTAACGATATTGCTAATTAACAGGTTAAAATCAACTCACCAGTGTGATGGTCATCTATGTAACGCTATTGCTAATTAACAAGTTAAAATCAACTCACAAGTGTGATGGTCATCTATGTGACGCTATTGCTAATTAACATGTTAAAATCAACTCACCAGTGTGATGGTCATCCATGTAACGCTATTGCTAATTAACATGTTAAAATCAACTCACCAGTGTGGTGGTCATCTATGTAACGCTATTGCTAATTAACATGTTAAAATCAACTCACCATTGTGGTGGTCATCTATGTAACGCTATTGCTAATTAACAAGTTAAAATCAACTCACCAGTGTGATGGTCATCTATGTAACGCTATTGCTAATTAACATGTTAAAATCAATATAGCAAATATACACTTCAGTATTTCATACCTCCATGGGCTGTATTGTGTATTCTCATTCACCTTGGACAGTTTAATTATATCACATCAGTGAGCTGCCTAATAGATTGGCATATATAGACACTATCTTCATTCCTCAGTGAAGAAGTTAACGTCAATCTTGAACAAGACGTAAATAGCAGATAGAGAGTCTGTAAATGTTATTTCCTGCAACAGACGAACAGCGTTATACATGCTGAGTTAAGGACATATTAATCATTATGCTTCCATTGCTTCAGAACGTTCGTAATATTATATCCATTGTTGATCGTTTTTATTTAACGATACCTCTAAAGCACTTTGACGAAATGAGGTTCCTTGCCTTTATAGATTGCAAGAACCTTTTTCCTTAAAGGTGCGTGACACACCTGACATCTGCCATTCCACTACACTGGTGTTGGCTATGTTTTTATAGTTATGTAATTCTCCAATGAGAGAGTTGGGTAGTGATGATTTTAGCTGAAATAATCAGCTCAATCTAAACAAGTAGATGTTTGGGGTAAAAAGTTGTATTTAGTTAAAGTATCCTATTGCGTGATGGTTGTCTGAAGTTTGTAAATGATAAACATATGACTGGTCTATTTAAGACTTAGCTATTTTATCCTAGAGAAGTTTGGAAATTGTCCTCGGAGGACGTTGAGCTCTGAGTCCACTGAACCAAAGTTATCCGCTCAGTTGGACCAATGTACTTTAGATTTTCTGCTCTGTTTATACCCTTAATATTTGATTGTGACAATTACTCTCATATTTTATTATAAACATATCTGGTAATCCGGTTCACACCGGACTGGTAAATTGTAAGATAATTGTTTAATTGAAGTATTCTTATAAACATATCTGGTAATCTTTCTCAGACCGAGTTGGTAAATTGTAAGATATTGTTAATTGAGGTACATTATTATAAACATAAGTAATAGCCTTTGTCCGACCGACATGGTAAATTAAGTTATAGTTCAGAGTTAATATCAATGATCTAAATGCATGTTTCACAGGCATCGATGGACAATGATGTGGAAGTTTTTAGTATTAAACTCAGTGGAATTATGAGACCTTTTTTCTGTCGAGACTCCGTGCAACAGTCACGTGATTCTTTGTTTACATCACGGCCTACTCTGAATACTAACGATCCACGTGCAAGACACGATAACAAGCCTTGGTTTGACAACGATGTTAAACAATGTTACCATGAATATAAAGCTGCACTAAAATGTTTTAATAAGGACAAATCTACCACAAATCATACAAAATTATGCGATAAGAAAAATATTTACAAACTGCTAGAAAGAAAGCAACACAGAAAATATATCAGCACTGAGGGAAATATGTTGGAGCAACTAAAACTCAATAACCCAAAACAATGTTATGCTAAATTTTCAAAACGTAGACAAACTAATTGCACTTTACCTGTGGACATTTTTTTACAATCATTTTAAAGCATTAGCTTCTACTAGAGATGCTATAAATATTGATTCTTTTGACAATATTGTTGAAACTGTTTTTGAAGAACTTGATAAAAATATTACAATAATGGAAATTGAAAAAGCAATAGCAAAACTGAAACGATCTAAAGCCCATGGACCTGATTTTATTATTAACGAATATTTTATTGAATACAAATGTTATTTACTCCCTGTATTACATAAGATGTTTAATTGTGTTTT
>JAULBS010080234.1:0-11972 GCA_032355785.1 Symmetromphalus regularis | reverse complement strand
TCAATGTAATGAGAGTGATAGATGACACAAAGAAAGAAGAAAATATAAACGAATATCAAAACAATTGTTAAAGTTCAAAAACGTATATCAGAATAAGTCCAAAGCCGGTATAGCCTACGCTTATGAAGTGTTTGTGTTGGACTCGCACCTGTTTGGGACTGGGATCAAATATCAGTAGAAGCATGATATTCTTAATCCCGATTCCGGCTCCAATCCAGAATGAAATCTCCGCAAGACTCATTGGAAAGGCCTCTTGTATTGATCAGTGGTCTACAACTGGTTTATCAAAGGCTGAGGTATATGTTAACCTGTTTTTGGGAAAGACTCCTTGCAGTTATTCGGAAATAGTAGCCTATGTGGCAGTAGTGGGTTTCCTCTAACTATCATGAGGTGTATAACACGATATGTGTGACAACTATTAGCACCTTTTCAGTAATCCGTGGTCGGATCATTGAATAAACCGTATTATAGAGATGTATGTCAGTGATTTGCAACTTGTACACTGACAGGATAATAATAATGAAAATAATAAAAGCAACCATTTTAAAAACCCGAAAATAAACCATAGAACACACCCACACACTCACACTCACACACACACATACACACACACTCACACTCACACACACCCACACACACTCAAACACTCACACACACACACAGTCACACACCCACACACACACACACACACACACACACACATACATACACACACACTCACACACACAGACACACACACACAGGCACACACAGACACACACACACAGACACACACACACAGACACACACACACTCACACACACATACACACACACACACATACACACACAGACACACACACAGACACACACACACACACACACACACACACACACACTTGTCCAACCATCCATTGCACTCTATATGGTGCCGAGATGAAATTTTGATCACAGTAACAGTTTTGATGGTCAGATTTAAATTTATATGGTATGCTAATTTTGCCGTCTTGAAACACGATAATATAACGCCAAAAGACATATATTATACAATTATTCCGCAAATATCTCCTTCATCAGAATTATTAATTTCGTTTTATCAGTTTGCTGAAATACCAGATTTGGTATTCAGTACCTCTAGAGTATTGTTCGGAGATACGATATAGGTCAACTGAGAACGTTCACTGATAGTGCTGGGTCCTGCAAAGTTCAACTGTGGTTTAAATGGAATATTCATTCACTTTAATATTATAATAAGATAATATTAGTTTATATTTAGTGTTATTCAGATATCACGTATAATGGTAAAGTAAGGCGTACAAAGGATTTGTATTATTTAATTAATAATTCCGGCTGGAAAGATATGAATGTATTCATAACTAGTGTAACTATAGAAAGTGACCACCATTGGTGCATTCAGTGTGGGATTGCGTTCTAGCTTGCGTTTAGGACAGGCTAGTCTTCGCAGTCGCTACATTGCACTTTTACTTGTTCCAAACATCCTCATTACCTTTAAAGGAATAGTCCCACGGAATTTTGCTCTAAATATTGATTACGAATGAAACGTACATGCATTTGTTATACTTGATATCGTTTTCATATCACGCATGACATTTTAACTGAGCAGTGGTATAGGGAATTCCATGTCAAGTCGATCGATGTTATTCACATTTAAAAATTTCAAATTTCTAGACAGGAAGTCCTCTTGGGGTTAAATAAATGGGTATGAAATGTTTTTGAAGCTACAAACGTATTCAGACGTTTTAAAATAACGGCTAACGGAGGAATACCCGTCACGTGACTCGAAATATATACGTCACACCTTCAACGGTGCCAGGTATATACTGTTTTGATACTCATGGTATTTAGATGAAACCAACTACCGCCACATAGGTTACTCTTTTCAATTAACAGCAAGGGATCCTTTATACACGTTATTTCACAGACAAGATAACATATACCATTGCCTTGATAAACTAGCTGTGTACCATTGGTCGGTGTAAGTAGTATACCCTACCTATTAAACCTTACGGAGCACTCACTCTGGGTTAAGGACGGTTACAAGATTAAAAATCCCATACTTAGACTAAGATTTGACCCGAAAGCTTAAGCACTATGGCCGGTTTCCTAAAGTTGACGACTTTATTCTGACCATACCCTGATTTGAACGTTGAACTATCAAGCAAGACTCTTTACGCTCTAGTGGTTTATGGGAATTTTAGTTTTCTCGGTTCAAATCAATATTGTGCCACTTTAAGTAGTCTGCGAATAAATACAATAATGAAACGCTAGTTCAAACCACGTGATCTCTATAATAGTTTCCATCTTGCTGAATGATGGAAATAAAACTTGCAAGGAAACGTGATTCACAGAGCAAGTCAGCTACACGCCAGTTTATGCAGAAATCGATCACAGATGTATTTTGTGTCCTACGGAAATAACTCTCTCCAGAAATACATGAACAATATGCATTAAAAACATAATATCATAGTTGCAATTTCTAAAACCGGCAACAGTCGTCATAAATTAGAAATCTAAGAATAATTGAATATCATAGTTACAATGTCTAAAAGCGGCGGCAGTCGTCATAATCTAGAAATCTGGTAATAATTTAATATCACAGTTACAATGTCTAAAAGCGGCGGCAGTCGTCATAAACTAGAAATGTGGTAATAATTGAATATCATAGTTACAATGTCTAAAACCGGCGGCAGTCGTCATAAACTAGAAATCTAGGAATGATTGAATATCATAGTTACAATGTATAAAACCGTGGGCAGTCGTCATAAACTAGAACTCAGGTAATAATTGAATATCATAGTTACAATGTCTAAAACCGTGGGCAGTCGTCATAAATTAGAAATCTAGCAAATTTAGGTGAAATTAATTATATGCATTTGATTTGTCTCAACTGTACTTTATTCCGCTCGATAAATAGTAATAAATTAATATTATATCTGTCACTCCTTCCTTTCGTCCGCATGTTTGCTGAAGAATAGACTGAAGAAAAATAAAAAAGTACTTTTTCCACAAGCGTTACTGAGGTGAAGGTGACCATGGAACCATGCCAACCCTTCCCACACACACGTTGTAAAACATAATAGGTTTATTTTAAGAAAAGGGAACTGGTAATTGTTTTAATAGCCCCTGTGTTCTTTAAATACTTACTTTAGTCTTCTGGGGTTTTATTTTTAAAGTTATTTTTAATGTCATTTTTAGAAGAATTAATTTAGTCCATGTTACTACCGTTTTGCTTATACAAAATCCTATGACACAGTTATAAACAGTTTTGAATAAAACAAAAAATGTTTCATTTATCGGTAGAAGATATTTAGTGATGTTCGTATGAAATTCGATACTAATTCTATTAATCTGTTTGTTTTTTTTACTACATTTGAACTGTTCGATATATTGCAGACATCAATATAATGCAATAATTGTTCTAAAACTGTGTTTGTGGTCAAAGAACGTTAATTTTGAGGAAGAACACTTCTGTGGAGTTCGACGTTTGTGAAGACACGATGTTAAGAACTTTATTTTATCTCTACGATATGAACGGAAAGACAAACAACAACTGGTATTAGCTGGTAACTTTCTTATGATGTATGCACTCATAAAAACATTGGTATCTGCATGGAATCATAGGTGACGGCCAAACCATGATCAGCATGCAGTAAAGTTTGTCAAACTGATCGTTTCGGCGGAATTTATTACCCAACATAATATAATAATGCTGCTTATCTGTCGATTAATTATAAAGACACGTTAGTCATTCAATGCTTTCTTGCTGGTTTAGCTAGACAATTAACGTCCACGTACAACTACAAAAGGCACAGCCAGTTATTTATTTTCAAGTACTGTTGAGTAGTCGTTCTAAGAAAACAATATAATTAATCGTAGAACATCGTGCGTGAAATAAAATATATTTCCTAAATTATACTGGCAATAATTAGCTTTTAACCATATTATTTACACATACATTTACCCACATATACATATACATACACACACACACACTCACGTGGAGTGACATGAAACTCACTACATCCAGATGTTTCAGACTGCGTGGGATGGAGACAGGGACACGCGGAGTAACACAAAACTCACTACATCCAGATATTTCAGACTGCGTGGGATGGAGACAGGGACACGTGGAGTGACATAAAACTCACTATTCCCAGATGTTTCAGACTGCGTGGGGTTGATACAGGGACACGTGGAGTGACATAAAACTCACTACATCCAGATGTCTCAGACTGCGTGGGATGGACACAGGGACACGTGGAGTGACATAAAACTCACTACATCCAGATGTCTCAGACTGCGTGGGATGGACCCGGGACACGTGGAGTGACATGAAACTCACTACATCCAGATGTTTCAGACTGCGTGGGATGGATACAGGGACACGTGGAGTAACATAAAACTCACTACATCCAGATGTTTCAGACTGCGTGGGGTTGATACAAGGACACGTGGAGTGACATGAAACTCATTACATCCAGATGTTTCAGACTTCATGTGATGGATACAGGGACACGTGGAATGACACAAAACTCACTACATCCAGATGTTTCAGACTTCATGTGATGGATACAGGGACACGTGGAGTGATATATAACTCATTACATCCAGATGTCTCAGAGAGCGTGGGATGGACACAGGGACACGTGGAGTGACATATAACTCACTACATCCAGATGTTTCAGACTGCGTGGGGTTGATACAAGGACACGTGGAGTGACACAAAACTCACTACATCCAGATGTTTCAGACTTCATGTGATGGATACAGGGACACGTGGAGTGACATATAACTCACTACATCCAGATGTCTCAGACTGCGTGGGATGGACACAGGGACATGTGGAGTGACATAAAACTCACTACATCCAGATGTTTCAGACTGCATGTGATGGATACAGGGACACGTGGAGTGACATATAACTCACTACATCCAGATGTTTCAGACTGCATGTGATGGACACAGGGACATGTAGGGTAACATGAAACTCACCACATCCAGATGTTTGAAGCAATCCCAGCGAGAATGCTCAACTAGCATCTTAATACAATTTCGTTTCACTTCTCCAAGTTCATATTGATTATATGCTTTTCACGAATTTTTATGAAGTATGACATTTTTTTTCAGTTTATTTCAAATATAGCTAACCAGTTTAATGATGCCTGTGTGCGCTATAAACATCAACACTATTGTTCTTTAATCTGAAAAAACTCGCCTGTTTCCAAAATGGAATTTCAGTACAGAGTTAAAGGGTAGAAGTGAAAATGTTGCTAAGACAGGTAATCATGAACCACTGTCAAAATAGTGATGTTACTGGAAACATGGCGCCAATTTATAATCTATGGGTTCGGTAACTCCAGGTTAAAGTATGGGCTAACCGTGGACTACGAAACAAATTGAAAACGACTTTCACCCATGGGTTGGACGCTTTTTGAGTGCTTGGGTTATATCGAGCAGTGTAGTTATAACCTTACGTTAGACTTGGATTACAGAAACGTACTTGAAACCCATAACGTCTTTAACCATTGATTTAACCATACCATAGGTTTCCACAACCTGCTAATACCCCAGCTGTGAGAAATCCACTCTTAGTCTTTAATAATAATAATAATAATAAAACAAATAATAATAATAATAAAAAAATAAAAAAAAAATAAAAACACTGGTATATCCGAAATAATTATAATCTTTGTACACAGTAGAGTAAAAATAAGTGTTTTATAGCTAAATGTTGCTAATGATGGGTATGTTTTTTAAATTAATTAATTAATTACTTAATTAGTTTAACATTTCTAAAGCACACTGATTTATTAATCATCAATTATTGGATATTAAACATTTAATAATTTTGACACGTAGTTAAAGTATAAGCCTGTCCGCTTCAGGCTTTGAACCAGTGTTCAACTTGACAGTTCTGTGTAGTTAATGAATAGAACAGTTTGGTTGTAATAATTTTCGAAAAACTGTTGTAGTAGCGTTACAGTAAAGGGTCTCTACTAACAGTATTGAGGTTAGTGGGTATTTAACTATTATCTCAGTCAGTGGTGTTATCTAGCGCAGTCAGGAGACTGTCTGCCCGAGGTACTTGAGTTGTAGAATCGAAATCACTCGGTGAATTCATTTTCTGATTGGGCTATATTCCAGTCCATAACAAAACCCCATTACTGATATAACAAGAGCCGTGGTATGTACGGTTCTGTCTGCGAAATCTGATTGATAATGGATGAAAGAAAACGTTTTTAATAATTTTCAACTGTGGTATAGCACGTACTGCTATTAACTCCACCAATCAGTCAATGTCCACGGCGAATCCTAACAACGTGGAAATGATTCCACACCAATTCCTACGTCAAACGATTAAAATCGTATTTCATAGATGATCCAATATAAACTAATACTAGTTTAAATCTACTGAGAGCAATTAACGTGAAATGACTGTTATTTAAAATGAATCGTGTATGTTACAATACAAATTACTCAAGAAAATAACCTATGAAATATAAATTATATTTCTCGTTTTGTTTAAAAACTTTCAAATGCTAGTGGGCCAACATTTGTTAACAACTATTTCAGACTTAGAAATTTCCATCTTAAGACAGTGGTAAAATGTATTTCTACTACACGCATCTGTATATTTAAACTTTCTTTTCGTCATTTTAGACACTTAAAGGGAATACAGTTCACCACTAGCACAGGGGTAAATACAGGTGGCATGGGGTGGGGGAGGAAGGGGGCTGAGGGGGGAAAACCTATGTAATTATCCCCCACACTTTTTTGATTTGAAAAATTGAAATAAAATGCCTAAATAATAATCTTTACCAGTGTTTCTCTTTATTGTATCAATATAACACTTAACCAATTGATCTTAACGCACATATACCGAAGTACATAGGGAGTCTATAATGGCGACAATCCTTGGGATACTTTTTGGACAGGGGTATGCTCTGTCTCCCCCACCCCATATTTTGGACAGAGGGGATGTTCTGTCCCCCTTCTTTCAGGAAGCGAGTTTGGCCCTTGGTCACTAGGACTGGTATGGATATATATATACACTGGTTATTCTGAGTCTCGGTGTATATTTGTCTAGAAACAATTGATTTGTTGTCTTACCAGACGAAACCCACTGACACACTGACGAGATACAGGACAGTTTTATAAACGTGCAGTGGTAGGTTGTCTAGATCAATCCAGTTATTATATCATGTGAAAAGTACAATTCATTGACGTTCATATAATGAATAGGTTCTAATAAAAAAAATTACAGTCGTATTAATATATTGAGTAATTATTTTTGAAACTTACAAAATAACATAAAGGGTAAGACTCACGAACTCACATTAACAACAATTCTTGGATGTACGTATTTTCTAACAAATATTACAAAATTTGATGGTGGGTTAGTGACACATATAATACAAAATAGCGTCTCATGAGATACGTATATATACAACTGGTGTATTTTTAGTAATACGTCACGAGAGAAAGGAGTGACGTACGACTGAAAATACTCGTTATAATATGAACTGTATCACACGGGATTATTTTAGTATGCTCTCTCTCTCTCTCTCTCTCTCTCTCTCTCTCTCTCTCTCTCTCGGTCTCCTTCTCTTCCTCTCTCTCTCTCTCTATGTGTGTATGTGTTGTTGTTTTTGTAGTTTTTTGTGTGTGTATGTGTGTGTGTGTGTGTGTGTGTAATTACATTGATTTATTAACTTATCTACGAACGACTAGAAATACTGTTGTTATAATATAAATGGTATCACACGAATTATCTTTTAATAAGCTCTATATACATTTCATTGATAAAATAATATATCTGAATGATGTTTCATCCTTAAATCACACTGTTAATGGTTAATAACATAATGTTATTTATATCAGTGAATGTATACAAGCATAAATAAAATCAGATTCTAAAACGATTATAATGCAAAGCGACATGTTATTAACATTACAAAATCTACTGGCGGGAGGGGGGGGGACAGGCAGGCAGGCAGGCAGGCAGGCAGGCAGGCAGGCAGGCAGGCAGGTAGGCAGGTAGGCAGGCAGGAGAATGAACATCACCAAAACATACTAGTAAACTGCTGTCTCAACAAGCCATGTTGTTTTATAGTCATTCCCCACAGATAGGACAAAAAAAGAACGAAGCAGTACATCAACTGGAATTGATCTAATAAGTCATGTATACTCTCAGCCACTGACCCAGACTTCACCCACTGAGATGGATGGGCAGTCGTTATTACAAATAAAATACTCAAAATTAAATCTCTCATTTCCGCCTGTCTGTTATGGATTTATTTAATCTTATACTTTTATAACTGGCTAGTTATGAGTATTATAAAATGGCTAATGCCATAACTTCGTGTTCAGTGTTTGTAATGGATTACCTCACTATAAGGACGATCCAACTCTACATTTTTTAAAACACTTAAAATTATCATTATCATATAAGCTAGTTTTAAATATTTAGAATTCATGCTGATATATATGTAAATATAAACATTATTTAAAAAAATATATCAACGGATTATAAACCGAGACTCTTCAAAAAGTTAAAATCCACTGAAAATTATTACGATTGAAAGGTTGTTTATTTGCCAAAAATATACATTTTATAGGCGGCATATATATACATATTAATACTTAACAATATAGTGTGCGCATTGTGGGAAATGGTGAACAGAATTAATAGTAAAATAATAAAACAGAATTATTAGTAAAATAATAAAAATGTATAATAACTATACAATACAATAGTGGATAGATCATACAACAATAGTATCTGCTCTGTGAGTGGTAGCATCAGTTAAATATCTACAAAGTTTAGTTAGCTCTTTTACATTATCGCTGGACAGTAGTTGGGTAAATTTAAATGTTGATGGTTTATTGTAATAGTAAGGTTTAATATATGTATCTCTTATGGTACTGCAGAAAGTAATTACTAAAACAAAGTGATATTCGTCTTCTACTACATTCATATTACAAAGACTACGTGTTCTATTATCCCTGACAATATTGTTGTATCTACCAGTTTCTATAGAGAGGGTGTGGGCAGACAGTATATTTACTCAAAATATGTTAATATTTCAGTGCGATAGGTTTCTGGTGATAAGATTGGAAGCAATAATTATTAAGTTATTAAATACTGTATACATGGATTGAATAAAGTAATATGCCATTCAGATGTCGATATGCACCATACATGTATTGGTTAACACCTGTTTTACCAGACTAAACTATCTGAGTAAACTGGTAACGCCATCCAAGAACCCAGTAAACAGCATGTCTTTATTTCAGTCTCATTTAAACGTATAACAGGGGAGATCTTCCAGTAAGTCACCTAACACCAACTGTATAAAACTGATACAACACATATTCAATCAGATGTAGACTTGTGTTATATGATGTAGGCGTTAGTTCAATATTATTGCAACATTTTGTTTAGTTGCAATACTATACAGATACTGTCCATTTCAAATCATACAAATACCGCTTATGCTAATAATTGTTGGAGCCCATCATTTGCCATAATTACAGATCATTACAATCTTTATATCAGTGTAAACAATGTTATTTTTAACCATTTGAAATAACAAAAATATCAAAGAAATAGCATTTGTTTTCTGTGTGTGTATGTGTGTGTGTGAGCGTGTGTGTGTGTGCACGCGTGTTGGTATGTGAGTACGTGTGTATGTACGTGTGTGTGCGTGCGTGTGCGTATGAGAGTGCGAGAGCGCGCACGCTCGTGTGTGTATCCTCTCAAAATCAGACTGATGGTTTTGGAATGGTGCTATAATTTGGTATTGAATTTAAATATTAAACGCGTTACTATGTCCAAATCCACATTATTATCTCTTGAAAATATATTATTAATCAATTAGATCTAATATGAAGCAAAAATCCTTCATCATATACGGGTCTGTTCTTCCTGAAACTAATTTTTACTTCCGGTATCTAAAATTGTTCTTATTAAGATTGTACTTGAACAAACAGTATTTAATTTTATTGCTAAAGCAATTACACTGTACATTCAATTTTTGGCAAATTACGTTTAATGTTTGCAGCATCAAAATTATGAAAGAAAATTTAATCCCAGTGCACCTATTATCGACCGTAATAATAAATAGAAGCAATGTCGGAAAAAAATGCTTTGGAATAAATAAAAAAAGTTCAATGCAAATGAGCTTATTATATAAATATTGATTAATAACAATATATTTTGGAAAGAAAGTCTTTAATGAATCACTTAAAAATAATAATATAACAATTTCGAGAAAGATGAGCCTATCTTGGTTCACAAATGTAATTGGTCAAGTCCAACATTTTGTTTTTCTTTTCTCATGTAAGCAACATGATTACAACATGTACACGTCACTGGAACATCATTAGTGTGCCATGTCATTGCTTAACGTTTTCCAACAATTTACACATCATAACATAACATATTTGAAAATGTATTATTTGCACATTTATATAGTAATCCGTTATATTCTCTTTATGACTACTCGTCAAAAATAATAGAAATATTATTGAGTGAATCCCCAAGTGGTTATGATTCTGAGAAAGCTATTGTTGCTCTTAGACGTCAGTGAGTAGGAGTCTAAATGAGACAGACTGACGATTGTGGAAACCCCTAAGGCTGTAATAGTATTCACTGAAAATCAGGACTTTCGTTTCCCTAAGAATAGCATTACACGCTACATTTACGGCGTGTTACCTCGCAGCTTGAATGAATAAAACGCGAGATTTTCCCTATTGCATGCCATCTTTTGGACAATCAATCTAAAGAGCGGTATCTGATGAGCGCCAAAGAAGCATCAGGTCAGCTATAAGTTTGAACAAGCTCGTAGATCGATTTGTTTAGTCTGTTAAATGTTTAACCCGAGGCCTAACACTTAAAACGTGAGTGGTAACATGTCTTTCAAATATTGCCAATCAATACATGGAGAAAGGCAAATTTGGGAAATTAACTTTATGATTGAATAGAAAAAAAACTGACCAATTTCCCAATCTGTCTTGAGTGGCGAAACATTAGAGCGGCAGTCGTCATCGAAGCAAGAAATCGTTTACTCAATCTTTCATGAGATGCTCTTCTGGGCTGTCTTACCTACTAACCGCTGTTGTAGCAAAATGCAATTTATTCTACATTCTGTTATTTGATTAAGAGCAATACCACTGCTGGGTATGAGCTGATAACTGTAAGGATACACCGAGGTGACGTTTAGAGACGGGGGGATATGGACCACCTACTATTGGCCGTTATGTTGTTTTGGCAGAACAAGATGCTTACAAGTAAATTTAATTTCCAGGCAATTGTTAGTGAATTGAAAGAAGAGGTTTTATTTGCTAAAAGCTAGCGCAGAATTGCTTGTTGCGTTGTTTAAACAAGTCATGGAGTGATCACAGCAATCTGTGATCAACGAGAACAAGCTCGCCAGTGGAATGAATTACTCTCGTAAAATGTTTCCATGGATCCCATACGTTGTGTTATCGATGTGCATGTGTTCCGCCACTTGGAGTTCTTTCCAGCGTGTACCTATTGGTAAGTAGTAACTAATTCACTTTTATACTAATGAATATTGGTAAGTAGTAACTAATTCACTTTAATACTAACGACTATTAATACAATTTTATATTGGTGTTTATCGGTAAATAGTAACCAATTTTCTTATATATTGGTGCTTGTTAATAAGTAGTAACTAATTCATTTTTCTATTAGTGCAATATGCTTTATATTGGTGCTTCTTAGTAAGTAGTAACTAATTCATTTTTCTACTAGTACAATATACTTTATATTGGTGCTTCTTAGTAAGTAGTAACTAATTCATTTTTCTATTAGTGCAATATACTTTATATTGGTGCTTCTTAGTAAGTAGTAACTAATTCATTTTTCTACTAGTGCAATATACTTTATATTGGTGCTTCTTAGTAAGTAGTAACTAATTCATTTTTCTACTAGTGCAATATACTTTA
>JAULBS010080223.1:0-19296 GCA_032355785.1 Symmetromphalus regularis | reverse complement strand
AATAGATCTATACATGTATATGTTATAAACATTTAACCACATAGATATATACATGTATATGTTCTAAACATTTAACCAAATGAATATAAACATATGTATTAAATGTTTAAAAGATTTAATGAAATATGTATATTTTTTAAAGATTTAACCAGATATACAATGTATACATGTATGTATATTTTTAAAAAGGTTTAGCCGAATATATTTATACATCTATATGTTTAAAAGATCTAACTAAATAGATATATACATCTATATGTTTTAAAGATCTAACTAAATAGATATATACATCTTTATGTTTTAAAGATTTAACAAAATAAATATAAATATGTATTATATGTTTAAAAGTTTAATGAAATATGTATATTTTTTAAAGATTTAACCAGATAGATATATCTATGTATATTTTAAAAAAGGTTTAAGCAAATATATTTATACATCTATATATGTTTAAAAGATCTAACCAAATAGATGTATATTTTTTAAAGATTTAACCATCAGAATATGGCTTATTGAGCTGTAATATATTATGTACTGTATGGGTTAAATAGTTTTACAGAATAAGTAAATGTAAACTCAATTGCAATTATTATAATGTAATTATAGAAATTTTCTGTGAAAATATAAAATATTGTTTGTTATCTTATTGAGTCTAAAAATTAAAATAAACAACCAATTAAATGAGAATTGTTGATTAATACTTTTAAAAGTATAATTTTCAGGTTTGTTTAAAAAAGTGTAATTATTTACAATTTGTTTATTTTATATATTTAAATTGTGTAGTGATCTCTGAAATATGTATAAGATTCACAATGTGATACTGAACAAAATGTTCTGATTTTAATGTTCATTTGTTACTTTATGGATGAGAATTTTCCTCTGATTGGCAGTTTCCCGACTTTTGAGGACTGATTTTGATACTTTTCAATATTATTCCAAATCCATTGAGAAAATAAAGTGGTGTGAGGGTAGATCTGGCAGAAAGCTCACAGGATATTACACTCATGTGACATGTAGTCCTATATATCTGACCATGTAATTTCTGCAATAAAGTGAACAAGCTTGTTGATTTCTTTAAGATTTCACAGCATATTGTATTGTTAAAATTAAAAAAATTAATCTGACAAACAAATTCTTATAACTTGTTCAAATTAAAAATTAATTTGGCACATAAATTCTTGTAACTTTTTCATACCTGGTCATAATTTATAATTGGAAGTTTCCTGTATTCATTGCATTTATTTTTATATGGCTGAACAATTCCTGAACTTAAATTCTAACATGGTTTAACATTTTAATGAGCTGGAATATCCGTCTTGCATTATCTATATGTTGCTACGGTAATCCCATTTTTACACTTACAATTTTATCTTTTGTCTTGCAAAAAGTAAGTGCGGATACTGCGTTACCCGATACTGTGTGGAAATCCCTTGACAAACTCCACCAAATGGCAGATCTCTTTATCCGGCCATTATTTTTAAATTTTGAGAAGGTTTTACATTCTGCATTGAAAAGTGAGAGCCTCCTGTGTGGGTTTTAGCCCCACGGAAGTTTACATACGACAAACACCAGACCCACGCCAGCACTGCGTGGTGTGTACCTGACCCCCAGGAATTGATCCAACACCACAAGAGGAAGTATTGTGTGTAAAGTGGACAATAATATTTTAGAAAATCAATTAAACATGCAAGGCTAAACTGGAGAGAAATTTAGACAAAGTTTCATCAAGATGTGATGATCATGGTATGATGTACAGAGTTAGGTTAATATAAAACAAGCACATATAATTGATCTTTTTAAAACCATTGCTCCACATTTTCCAGGGATGTTTGTTTTCTGTTTTGTTTAAAATACATTTTAAATAACTGCAGTTAAATGAACAAAACAAGTTCATTGTGACATAGTGAATGATCTTTTTAAAAGCATTGCTTCAGGTTTCCAGGAATGTTTCTTTTCTGTTTCGTTTAAAATATATTTTAAATAACTACCTTTAAAACTTCATTGAAACATAGTGAATATTTCAAATGCTAAAAAATTTATAATGCATAATTTTAATGGACAAAAGGATTGAAATATCAAAAAAATATATTACAGTATCTACAAGTAGTGAATATGGTTAGTGTTCTTTTCTTTTTTCTCTTCTATGTTTAAAAAAAAATCTAAATCTTTAATTAAATGGCTATGTTATAGGTATTTAAAAATGTTTAACTAAATGTAATGTAGTGGAATAGTACCACTTTATAGAGTTAATATTGTAATTTAAATACATGTGTAAGTAATTGAACATAAAGTATTGAAATAATGCAGTTTTATATCAGTTCTAGAGATACAGCAGTTATACAGATATATCAGTTATACAGATACAGCAGTTATACAGATTTATCAGTTATACATATACAGCAGTTATACAGATATATCAGTTATACAGATATATATCAGTTATACAGATAGAGCAGTTAAATACAGATATACCAGTTATACAGATACAGCAGTTATACAGATATATCAGTTATATAGATATAGATCAGTTATACAGATATATCAGTTATATAGATATAGATCAGTTATACAGATACAGCAGTTATATAGATATATCAGTTATACAGATATATCAGTTATACAGATACAGCAGTTATACAGATATAATATCAGTTATATAGACCTAAAACTTTGCACAACTATCTGAATCTGAATTCATGTAATAATTAAACATATTTGTATTTCCATTTAGTTTATCAAATCATGATTTAAAATAAAGGATTCATTGGTTCCCAAAATATTACCATGGACTTTGAATTGTTTGTAAAGTATTAAGCAACAGTTTTTTAGCAGTCGTGTTACAGATTCTTTATAAACTGTTTAACATGTTTCATGTAATATTTACCATAACATCTGTCAGGTTGTATGAGTTGAAAATATACTTTGTAGGTTTAGATTGGCATGCAATATGGTAAACACATTATGATTCATAACATGATTCAAGTATAAAAAATGTTTTCCTAATGTGAGGTTTCACTTGGACCAGATATCATCTACATACATTCATTACTTTTTAATCAAACTCCATTGGTGGACTTTGTCTCCAATTGTTTTTCTTTCCCAACCTGTGCCTCACAACTTGTATATCACGACTTGTATATCATGACTTGTATATCAAGACTTGTATATCACTTGTATATTACGACTTGTACATCATGACTTGTATATCACGACTTGTATATCACGACTTGTATATCAAGACTTGTATATCACGACTTGTATATCACGACTTGTATATCACAACTTGTATATTATGACTTGTATGTGCTTTTCTGTCTGTGGGAAAGTGCATATAAAATATCCCTTTCTACTGAAAAAAGTAGCAGGTTTCTTCTGATGACTGTGTCAAAGTTACCAAATGTTTGTCATCCACTAGCCAGTGATTAATATTTTGATCTGCTCTAGCTGTGTCATTGTTTGTTTGTTTTTAACGACACCACTAAAGCACATTGAATTATTAGTCATTGGCTATTGGATGTCAAACATTTGGTAATTTTGACACATAATCAAATGTGTAACAGCCTCCAGTGAGATTTGAACCACACTTTTGAGCTTGAGAGTCGGATGTTCTACCACTGGACCACTGAGGTTCACTCAATGGTGTCATTAAACAGAAAGCAATCTTTTTAAAATAAATTTTTATACAACCATTTTTTATACTTATAAGTAAGTGCATATAAATTTTATCAGAGTTTCAAAGAGTGGACCAAAGATAACTTTATCTTCTATCAAAGAATCTGTCAGCTCTGTTATGTAGGACTTTGATGACACCACAATTGTCAATCCCACCAGCATATTTACTTATATAAAAGATATAGCAAGTGTTTTCAGTTACTGATAAATACATGAATGTGAGTAAAATTAACAACAAAGGCTTTGCTATCAAAGATGACCACAGATATAAGAAATGACTTGATAAAACATCTCTTTGTTGTTGATGTAACAATCTCTTTTCAAACAAACAATTGAGATGAAGCATCATTAACAAGATTTTATCAACATCCATAAAATTTTAACTTCTTTAATGTGAGGACTTTATGTTTTGCCTGCAGCCCCTTTCTGAGGAGAGCCTGGAGGAAAAGGAGATCTTCAAAGTTGGAATGACAGACGAGCTCGAGGACAACAAGATGGCAGATAGAGCTCATCAAAGACTAAATCAGCTGGCCTCTTTCAGGCTTCATCAAGCACTGCAACATATAAACTCTCACAGGACGTCTCCACAGCACACACAGCAGGTGCTGGCAGCTGAAGGAAAGGTGAGAAACGTTTTAATATTTTATTGATGAATACCTATATTTGTTGTTTACGAAGGTGACAAATAGTTCATTATTTTGTTGATAGGTAAACTATACTGAACACCAAAAGAAACCCAAATTTAAATTGCAATGTTTGGTTTGAATAAAAGTTAACCATATTTTGACACTAGCTGTTTTGCTTACTGGAGGGAGGCATGTGCAGAGAAGTGTAAAATGTGGGTGGCATGAATTTTATGGTTTAATATTTTAATATTATATTGATGGTTGGTTGGTGGTATTTATTTTCATGCTTATATCCAATTAAGTCTCAAGTGTGATGTCTTGGTCACACAGCTCAGCTTTTTGTACTGTCTGTCTAGGATAGACATTAGTGTTAGTAGAAGATACGAAACCCGATGCCACCACACTAATGCTGCTATTCTTATTGATAAGCAGCAAGATATCTTTTATATGCACTGTCTCACAGACAGGATAGCACATACCACAACCTTTGATAAAACCCAGTTGTGGATCACTGGTCGGTGTAAGTGGTATACACCTGCCTATTGAGTCTTGTAGCGCACTGACTCTGGGTTGGAGCCGATACTGAGATTAAAAATATCATGCCTCGACTGAGATTTGATCCCTGTACCTACCAACCACGAGTCTGATAGCTTAAACACTACATCACCGGAGTCAGTATATTTTATTGATGTATATTTGTTGTTTATGAATGTGTAAATAGTTTGTTATTTTATTGACAGGTAAATTGTATAGTCAGCTCTCTTTATAATAGTCAAGCTGGTTCCTAGTCTGTCATGCTGTTACAAAATCATAAAGATTAGGAGAATGTATGTATGTCACAAAGATGCAGTTGTATAAACAATGGTGTTATAAAAATAATTGACTGGTTGTGGAGGTGAGAGATGTGATATTTTTTATTGATGAGTAATGCGTACCTTTACTGGCTGTGTGGGACAAGTTGGTGTGGTCGTTAATGGTTTTACATGATTACTGTTTATTGGATTCTTGTTGCAGGACAATGGGAAAAGACATGCGATTAAAATATTTAGCAGGATAGAGTTTTTATGTGTATTTGTAATGGCAAGGTACAGTGGAACCTGTTAAGCATGGATTGTTGGACTACTATAGTGATAGACATTTTGTATCAGATATGTTCTGCAGTCTGGTTTCCATGTTATTAATTTTTTTTTTTCTGATATTTGTTGATTAAACATGGAATCTGCAACCCCTGAAATTGCCCACGGCAATCGGTAATGCCGTGGTGATTACTGCAGAGTTTTTCATTCTGTGCAGCACTTTTTTTGCCATAGACTAATTTCATTGTTTTTCAAGGTGTATTTGTTACTTGTTATTAAAAATAAAATATACTTTACAATAAAATTGCTGTGGAAAATGCCATAAACACTATTTCTCCACAGCATTTATTTTGCCATGGATATTTTCTTAATTGCAGCAGCTGATTTGGTGTAGCAATATTGTCAACATATTACAATAAACCATTTTAAACTTTGTGCCCAAATTTTAATGTTTTATAATCAGAAGTAACACCTAGAATAATTCTAACAATAATTTTTTTAAAATATTTTTCTTTCTTAAAAAGCAGGCAGTTTTCAGTTTGGTCTATTCCATAATACTTTGCTCATTCCCCACTGACCTTGCTTTTTCCTTCCATGACTTGAGTTGTCTTTCCCTGGTTTGTTACGATGTTTATTGAATGTATATGATTGGCTTTATTATTTATTAATTTCTCACATGAGATATTTGTGTACAAATCAAATTATTTTGCAATACAATATATTTAAGAATTAAAAACCATGAAATGATATGTGTATATATAATAAAGTATGTTTTTCATGCTACATCAGTAACATAATTATGCTTTTAGAAAGTATTAATTTAAAATCTGTTTGTTTTTGTAAAAACAACATAGAACATTCAGTATAATAATATTAAAACTGGAAATTATAAGCATAATTAATTAATTAATTTTATTGCTATAGTTGATTTAATGCTAATGTATTTTGTATCTGGGAAATGTCTTAAGATTTGAGATTTATGGAGGTCACTCTACAAGGTCGCTATTAAGCATGGTCGTTGGTACAAACAGTAATCTGGCTATTACACGGCTAATTAGATTTAAGGTTTACCTGGCTACATTATCTTCTTTATTACCTGTTGTGCTTTGTTGTGGTGATTGGCCTCACCATATTCACATTTATACTTCTATTCATTAGTCTTTTTCATGATAATAGTTTCATAATATAGCTTATTTTACTCTCCTCATTCCCATAAAATACAAAACACCCATTCAGGACAATATTATGATATGAACCGTGTTAGATACAGTTGGGTTTGCTTCCTGTATGGTCGAGTGTTATCCATTTGAGCATGTCATACAGCACTGTGTTATCCAGATTCATCTGAGCAACAGGTGAATGAGCATCTAACTAAAATCTAACCATCTTGTTCCAAATCCAAGTTAGCCCAACAGGGCTGAATTAGTCATCTTGCATTCAAACTTAGAAATATTGTCTTCTGTGGTCACCTCTTGATTTTCTTTTATTAATGTGCATATATATTGTTGTAATGTGTAAGCCTCAATGGTCTAGTGGTAGAATGTTGGACTCTCAAGCTGATAACAGTGGTTCAAAACCCGTAGGAGGCTGACTCACACTTGACTATGTGTCAAAATCCATCCAATAGCCAATCATTAATAAATCAATGTGCTCTGGTGGTGTTATTAAACATAACAAACAAAAAAATTGTTATATTTTAAAGTTTTTCATCTATGCATAGATAGCATAAAAGTGTTGTACAAACAACAAGCATGCTCCTACAATTTTTCTGGAAAAGTTTACTTTATACAATATGTTTGATGCATTATGATGAGTCATTTTATTAAAAAAAATTAAACATTGTTGGGTTTTTTTTGTAGTTTTTTATTTATTTTATTTTTATTATTATATTATATTTTATATATATATTTTTAAATTCATATTAAATCAATTAAGGCTGCTAGAAACCACAGATGATAGATTTCATTACAGCAGAAAAACTTCTAAATGCAATAGTTCTACATTGTAAAATGGTACTGAAATGTAGTTGTGATGTTTTTATATACCACATTTTAGCTTAATTTTTCATATGTATATAAATATAGATAATACAATTTCATACTACATAAAAGCAAACAAAAACACTACCCATATTTAAACACTGTCAGTTTAAATAAGGTAAAATTCTAAACTAATATCCCACCGTATATTTTCTCATACAATCTTGTATAAGATATTCTTATTTCCTTTGAACCAAGTACAAACTAATCTGCTCTGTTTATGTATTTCTAACATATATCTGATGCGAGGATTATCCTGTTGAAATAAATTATTGTTCTTCAAAAGTAACATATGACGTTATCCGTACATCTTGATTACTATCTCTAACAGTATTTTTACGATCAGCCCTTCACTGTGTGCTTTGTCATGCCTTTGTGTCCATGCCCCTCATTATCCTCGCTTCATAAAGACATGTCTAAGACTTACATAGACTAGTCACATGGACAGGAGACAGCTATAGCAGATCTACTATTTCTGTAGCCCACAGATCTCTATCGCAATGTTCAGCTCAGATATTATACACAAACAAAATAAAAAATTGTTCTAATGACCCGTTATTAGAGAAATCTAAGATCCACATCGGGTTGGTGTGCGACCTTTGAGGCACCCGATGTATCGGCTTTAGTGTACAGATTTCATGCTTTGTGAGACCCTGACATATTAATTTAAACTCATCAAAGTATTCTTTATTGCTGGGTAGATAGGTCGTCTTTGTACTGGGTGATAGTTTACTGTTCCCAGATGTGATCAGTTCGTTCTCTATCAATGTGTCAATTAGTAGTGTGCGATAATTTTGTCTCTTTCAAAAATACAATAGTTTTACAATCTATTTGTAACTGTGTATAGCTTTATTTTCAAACAATATTCAAGTATCAAGTTCACCATTTGTATATAGATGTGTATCTATATCTGCTGTATAAATACAGTTAACAGGAGATAGAAATATAATTCATTATGACGTTTTGTAAAAGAAGTATTCAGATTAAACTATTCAACACTTCTGTGTGACTGGACATGGAGGAAATAAAGATATAAGAAATTTGAAATAGATATAATGAACTGAACTATGGTCATTATGATTGTGACTTCACCACTGGACAGTCTAAAAGGTTCAGCTCATAGTACTTTATTGTAGTTTTATTGTAACATTTGACTGTAATCTTACTGACTTTTGATGTGAACTGAAAACTATTAGATAGTGTTTGGTGTGATGATGGTGTTCAGGATTGCAATATTATCACCAAAAGAATTAATACATGGTTGTAAAAAGAAACAATACTTTTATTTATTTCCCCTGATTATTCTTGCATGTACTTAAATATGGTTGAACAGGGCAGTTTTCCTATTCCACATTTCAAACTATTTAAATTTAAAAATATCATGTAACTTATCTTTCTGATTCATTTTCTAACTGTAAAAAATGATTTAAATGAAACTATCCCAGACTTTCACTATTTTTTTTTTACTTCAAACTAATTTATTCATGTTTTACATAGTTCTGAAGTTCTGCATAGTTTAGATAGCTGTCATGTGTTTTCATGTTATCTGATAACCAGCAACATAGGTTTTCCATTAATCCAAATATGAGATGTATTCTCTCTGATACAAAGACTGCGTACTGCGATGTCATCATTCCCATATCGCTTTGATTATGTGTGGAGATGCTAACATGCAGTAACTGTTGGGAATGTGTGCTGTATCTGTGATGTATGGTCACCTGCCGTGATCCCATTACCTCGGCAACCGTAGTATTCCCCTTCATCAGCAGTATCATGCACGTTAACTGTCAACACTATTAATACTCAGACAGCATGCGAAACCTTGAAGCATCAGCTACGTCTGCATGAAAATCAGATACACTGTCCAATTTGCAGGTCTGTGTCATAAAGTACACAAATACGGTAATACACTTGAACATTATTTTATTCAATAGGCATATAAACATATTTGACTAAATACATAAATACATTGTTTAGTCAGTTAACATATAAATACATTGTTTTACTCTACACACATAAATGTATTGTTTTAATAAATACACAGATAAATACATTGTTTTACTCAATTCACACACAAATGTATTGTTTTATTCAATTCACAACAATTCAATACACATATAAACACATTTTTTTACTCAATACACACAAACACATTGTTTTGCTCAATACATACATAAATACATAGTTATATTCAGTACACACATAAATGTTTTACTCAATACACACATACTTGTATTGTTTTAATCAATACACACATAAATAGTTTTACTCAGTACACACAGTTTTATTCAATACATACATAAATACATTGTTATATTCAGTATAGACATAAATGTATTGTTTTACTCAATACACAGTTTTACTAAATACATACATAATATAATGTGTTGTTTACTCAATACACACAAACATATTGTTTTACTCAACACACACATAAACATTGTTTTACTCAATACATACATAACTTAATGTGTTGTTTTACACAATACACACAAACACATTGCTTTACTCAATACACAAATAAACACATCATTTTTTCAGTACACAAATAAAAACAGCTTGATTCAGACAGTGGTTCATGAGTGTAGTTCATCAAGGCTTTGCCTACATGCCCTTGGACTCAGGCATACATATGTTTTTTTGAACATAGTATAAGTTTTGTTATTCATATCATACAACTGTGTATTAATGAGCTGTACTTCTCAGAAATGTGTTTTTAATTTGTGCTCCCGGGTTGATATCGCATGTCTGTGTGATGATCACATGTCAGTTGAGGTTCAATTATCTGCCCTATGTCTCCAGTCTCGATTAGATTACATTCAGTCATAGAATCAGTGTCACTGCAATATTACATTAGCTTGAAAGGAGTCGATCTGTTTTTTAAATGTTAGAATTTGATTATTGCAGACAGAATGTGGCCGTGTTATAATGTGAATGTTGATACATCAGATACCATTGCGAAAAATGTGGGGTCGCACTAAATCAGGGTTCAAGAAAATCAGCATTCAAACTTACCCAATGTTGACCTAACATCCTAAAATGCCCTATTTTCGCCCTATTTGACCTGTTATTTGCACGTTTACTTTCTGGCAAGTAAATTATCTTTGAATTAAAGAATTCCACAAATAAATTATTGTTGTTACAGTAGAAATTAAAACATAAATTAATTTTTAGTAAACTTTTTAATAAACAAAACAAAACAACAAATTTATTTCTAAAAGAAGTGATTGAGTGTTTCAGTTCCCTGGAAAGAGCAAAAAAAAAAGGGTCCAATGAGATATCATTTTATATCAGAATTTGCATTAAATCAGGACACTTAAAATTGGGTTTTCATCGTTTTGTTAATTTTATGTTTTATATCAATTCCTGGAATAATAAAGATACATACTACTGAAGTAACTGGAAGTTAGAAGCCTATGATGATTTAGTTATTATGAATTCTACACATATCGTGTTGAGATGAGGTAAAAGCAAATACATGGAAAGTTATTTGTGATACAACTCTACAATTATTAAGTTTGCATGTGCTTTACAAATACATGTTCATAATATTATATAATTATACATTGTACTGTGTGCTTCAAACATATATATTGTATTAGCATGTTTTATTTATGTTGTCTTTACTATATTTTGAGAAAATGTTTAAATAGAAGACATATAAATGAATTTTAAGAAAATTGGTTAATAATGAAAATTTATGCAGTATTCATGATCTATGTAAAGATATAATACATACATATTATTATTAATGAATTAACACACATAATTACATTGTGCATCAGAGGATGTATTTTGCTGGTGAGTGTTGTGTGTTTTAGCAGTTACTTTTCTTTTAAAGAACAGCTTAACTCATCTGTATTTTCACAGCAATACAAACATATATTATTTTTTACACCAACACATTTCACCTAATAGCTTAATTCACTGCAGTATTTTCACAGTAGTATAAACATATATGTTTATATGTATGTACATATTATTATTTATCACATTTACACCTTTCTTATTGTTTCAGCTTTATTACTTTTTATTGTTAAATAATAATGCTTTTGTATGGGTTTTTTCTTTCTCTTTTTTGATTTAAAAATATACTGTCTCATCAATGCACAACTTTGGTCATTTTTGACATAAGCACATGCATTTTCTCTGATCAGAATTATGTTTAAATCCCACCTTGATTTAGATTTTTTAATCAAAATAATAAACACTAATAATAAATATTATGGCTATGGTCTTTGTGCACTGACCATATAGAAATCCTATTGATATTTTAGAACTAGTCTAGCATAGAATTCAGTTGTGATCCAGAAAATCCATTAATAACCCAGTAATATGATGCAGATTCCTTGAATTCTTTAAAGATAAAAAAAAAAATAATAATAATAATTTAAAAACAAGTTATTTAAATAACAAAGTTTAGGGGTGGGGCAGGCCTCCGGCGGCCTCCTAGATCCACCACTGCCATTGTTTTGAGAGTGACCCAGGGTCTAAATCTTCCATAGAGTGTTTTATACAGAGATAGGTTTTTAACATGACAACAGTGTGGTCTCAGTCTGCATTACGATTCTTTGATCTTCTGATCTTCAGGATTCCAGATACAAGTTCCATCACTGTTATACTCCTGCATACATCTCTGTGTTGAACAAAACATTATGATCATTCTAAGTGTTGCATAATAGTTTGGCTTTTATTTGAAGTTGCAGACGGTCATTATTTTGCTTGTCTGGAACAAGTCATTAAACTGGTACTGAAAGCATGGACACAGGACCGGTCAGTTTACTCTGAAATAGTTTAAATTTAACTTTGATTAAGAGGTTGGTGAACTAATAATTGCCATGGTGTTACGGACCTGTTATGTATGTGTGTTTGTGTTAGCCCAGCAATCTCCGTATGTAGACACAGAAAGCAAATATTTTACAGCTCGCCCATTTCCTTAATCAAACCTCTAATGATGTTACTCAGTAGCTGTGAAAATAACACACAAAATCTCATTCAGCTGTTACACTGTTTTTCATATTTATTATAAAAATATTTGTTTTTATCCAACTATTATAAATTTGTTTTTCATATTATTTATTGTGAAAATATTTGTTTTTATCGAACTATTATAAATTTGATCAACATTTTATAATTGGCTGTTTTGATTTTGGAGCTGTGTAATTGAATTTCTTTTAAAACAATTTATATTCATTGTGACCTACATAGATATGTTGACGAATTTAAGCACTACTTTACAACTGGTGTATAAAATACTATGGTATGTGCTGTCCTGTCTGGGAAAGTGTTTGTAAAACACATGGGTGCTACTCTTGTTCTAGACTATGCATTAAGAAAATGTCCACAGCTAAATAAATGCTGTGGAGAAATAGTATCCACGGCAATTTTAGCATTCACACATTTTCAACTAAGGAAAAAAACCCATTTATCTACAGCAAAGAAAGTGCTGCAGAGAATGATAAACTCCATGCCAATCCCCATGGCATTGTGACTTTGTCTATTGCTGGGGTTGACTATGTCACAATTACTAGATTCTTTGCAACTGATCTTTACATATTGTTAAATGAATATTCTTTTCCTTTTTCCCGTTGACACTTTAAAACTACCTAATGCAGCAACCTGTTTTAACAAGCTGAGCCTATATCTTGTCAAGTGCACTATATTTAATATACATCTTTAACACTAAACATATTTTCCATGCATTTTAAATAGACAAAATGTCTTTTGTGAAGAGTATTTTTGAATTCCTGTCAGAAAGAAAATGTAGAATTCACACAAGCTGTTAACTTAATTTAAATTTTAACTCATCCCGGTGTAAATTCCTCATTCCCCATGGCACAGCTTTCATCTGTGAGTGATTGTTTCTAACATAACTTTCTGCCTTTGCTCCACATTTGACTTTCTTAATTTACTCTTATGAACTTTTCACATAATTTGCCGTTAACTCATTTCTTTAGGGAATATCATTGTTCATGCAATATTTCCCTTGAGAACATTTTCAATTTGTAATGCTAATTTTCAAAAACGATGATGTGCTTTTTTGTTTTACAGATGATAGCATATGCGACTCATAGTGCTAAAAACTGGAATTGAAATCTTGAACAGCACATAAATATTTAGTTTTAATGGTTCTCGGTTACATTCAAGCCTCAAGCAATGATTACCATAAATGATGAAATTAATCCAAGCGTTAAATTAATGCAAGAAATGTGATGACTACATAGACAGTAATTAATTGACATATTTTAATTTCACCCACAACACCGTATTGGCATTAGATATGCAAGCAGGATTAATAAAAATATGCATTTTAGTGTACCCCTAGCTGTGATGATGCATGAATTTCACAGCTCATTAAATTTGGGATTTACGGTACCTCATGGAATAAGTTGAAAGGCAAAATTGTACTGTGTGCATCTCTCATACTTTGTTCACATCTTTCACAGTGTTCAATATTTGGATATACACCATGTCTAAATAGCAAACACTTAGGTTTATTTTATTTAATGACACCACTATAGCATATTGATTTATTAATCATTGGTTATTGGATGTCAAACATTTGGTTATTTTCACACTTTGTCGTGTGAGCTAGCCTCTAGTGGTTTTTGAACCACTGTCATCAGCTTGAGAGTCTGATGTACTACTACTGGACTACTGATACTCAGCAAATACTTAGATTTCTAATTTTTAAATATTATCAACAATTATAGTATTAATTTTACTTTATGATATTTTAAGGAAGCAACTTTTACAAATTAACATTAAAAAAAAAAAGAATTATGTGTATTGAATTAATTTATGTGGTTTGTTTTTAATTTATAAACTTTTAAACATTAACTTCAAAAACAAACTAAATGTATTGAATAAATTCATGGGGTTTATGTTTAACTTATAAAGTTTTACACGTTAACTTGAAAAAAAAACCTAAGTGTATTAAATAAATTTATGTGGTTTGTTTTTAATTTATAAAGTTTTACACATTAACTTCAAAAACAAACTAAGTATATTGAATAAATTCATGTGGTTTGTGTTTAATTTATAAACACAGTAAATAGAGGTTGTTTTTTTCTGCACCCACCATTCTAATTAAAAAGTAGATATATATAAAATTATACAAACACTATTAATCCAGGCACATATTGTTTTATTTTGTTTATTGTATTGTATTTATTTTATTGTATTTTATTTTATTGTGTTTCATTGTATTTCATTGTACAGTATTGTATCATATAATTTCATATCATATCATATCATAGATTCATACTTGTACTTGTGTGTGTATTTGATTGTATTTAAGTTATTTTATGAGAACTGGTTTTATATATCCGAATGTCAGAGAAACATAACTATGTGTGATTGACATCCCCATCATTCATACGTTATTTCTGTTGAGTTATTTCTGTTGAAGAAATGAAGTAGTCTGACAGCAGCTCTATTATGGCTTAATTGATGTGTTTTGTGGCATTGAGTACAATGTTTTTATATTTTACTGTGCCAGACAAAATATTATTTGTTATTGTTATAGTGCAGAAACAAAATCCAATTCATTTTTTAACTTGTAGAAAATAATAAATTTTATTTTTTCGTCTAGACATTTTTAAAATATTAGATTGAATTTTTTTTTCTTCTCTCAAACTAGTTTATAAGATGTTATAGTATGAGGTACATGATCACATATTTAACATTTATGAAAACAGATTTCAAGTATAATAATTTTGTTATAGGCTGTATTACTGAGTTTCAAACTATATTTATAATATATAGAATAACATTTACTGTGTGGTAATTTTTATTTTAATTTGATGATAAATTTTACCAGATATATAACTAATTTGCTGCACGTTTACCTAGCAAATTTTTCTAATGGGATGATGAGGTATTTTTATTTATTATTATATTACATCTTTCTTGTAGAATAAGGTATCATGTGGTGGATCTAAGGCCCCTCTAAATTTTGTGATTTAAATAACATTTAAAAAAAAAAAAAAATTATTATTCTTTTATGTTAAAGAATCTGGGGAATTGCCATCATATTATTGCCCCCCTCGCCCCACATGAATAAATTTTCTCGATCCGCCATTGGTATCAATTGGTTATTTAATGTTTTTGTTAATAACTCCAATTGGCCTACAATGTACATGAGAGTGAAATATTTTAGAAATGATAATAATCCTTTGTTTCCCATGTAACTAACCACACTTGACACAGAGTTGTGTAAATAAAGGACAACTGTCTTCAAATAACTGATGTTTAGATTCAGCTTGATTTGTTTTCAAAACCAACACATTTAAATTTATAACATGACAGAACTGTGAATAAAGGGCAAAGGTCATCAAATAACTGTCATGTTTGGATTAAATTTGATTTGTTGTCAAAACTGATCCATTGAAATACAAAACATGACAATCATCCTAGAGATTTGATATGGAAATGGTGTTGTTTAGTTTCTGAGTTACCTGTTTGATTCCAGTTAGTACCGATTGACTGGTGTAAGTGTGAGGTAAGAGGCAAAGCATGTGAGTGATTTGTTATTGCCAGGTGCTAATCCGGTGTTTAGCAGTCAAGTGATTTGTTTGATACTGGTTAGTGTGAGTAGAACTTGGCTGCTAAGCACCACCATCTTCCTTCATGAATTGCAATATCACTGGTTAACTACGTCACATGCATAGAAAAATGTCAGCCATTATTTCTTGAGTGTTAAGGCAAAACCTAGCAAGTAACATTTTGGTCAACTCTTAGTGTCATTTTTGGAGTTACTAGGTTTGACCTCACCTTATAAAGCATACAAAATACGCCCTGATTGTCAAATTTTGTTATGGAAAAACCTAGCAAGTAACAGATGGATTCTCTAATTCAACAATTTTTTTTAATTGATTAAATATGACTTGCTAAGTTTTGCCTTAACACTCAAGATTTTATATTTGGTGTATTATTTGCTTCATTTGAACCATTTTGTTTTTAAATTCTGTGTATTTATATGCAAATATTCATTATTGTTTAGATGAAATTTTGAGCATGTATTTATTGTTCAGATGAAATTTTGAGCATGTATTTATTGTTCAGATGAAATTTTGAGCATGTATTTATTGTTTAGATGGAATTTTGAGCATGTATTTATTGTTCAAATGGAATTTTGAGCATGTATTTATTGTTTAGATGAAATTTTGAGCATGTATTTATTGTTCAGATGGAATTTTGAGCATGTATTTTAAAAATTATTAATAATTCTATATTGTATACTTAAAATACAGAGTAATAATTTATAGATAATTGATTTATGTTTTTCAGGAAATACACTCAAAAGATGGACAAAAAACAACTGATGACTTCCATAGCCACAGTTCTGGAGATACGATAACTGGAGACAGTGGACATGGCAGCGATGATGACGTTATTTTTCATGATCATCCACCAACATCTCCTCGCAGGATAAAGCTTGGTGTTGGAGCTATAACAAACCCATTACGCCACCGATCTTACGGTACTCGCCGACAGAATGTCTCATATCTGTGTGATGTTAAGCCAGGGCAGAGTGAACAGCGAGATGGATCACACGGGTCTGCCAATCAGTGCTTGCCATATAACATTCAAAATGGTCCAACTGCTCCTCAGAATGGGCCACCATACCAACATAAAGGGCCAATAAATTCACAAAATGGACCAGTACATCAGCAAAATGGTCCAACTGATCCTCAGAATGGGCCAACATACCAACATAAAGGACAAACAAATTCACAAAATGAACCATCACTTCAGCAGAATAGATTAACACATCCAACAAATGGGCCAACACATCAAGAAAGTGGTCCATCTCCTCAGAATGGGCCAACATATCAAAATAAAGGGCCAACATATCAAAATAAAGGGTCAACCAATTCACAAAATGAATCCACACATCAGCAGAATCGATTAACACATCCAACAAATGGGCCAGTACATCAGCAAAATGGACCAACACACCCATATGATGGGCCAACTTACCAACGTGATGGGCCAACACATTCACCATCACATATAAATGACTCTGACAATAGGGACCAACATTCACAATCTCACAAACGTAAGCCATCATATAAGAGACTTGGTATTCCAGTGCTGCCAATGTCAGGGGTGGAATTTCCAACATACAAATCTGGAGATGGACCACCATCGTACAGACCACGTGGTCAGACTCAAAGTTCTCATCGCAATGACGCTATGTATGAAGGTGACGACACGACGACATCGGGAAGCTACAGTGTATTGTCAGATGACACAAAGTTTGTTGAGTTATCAGACATGACATTTGCTACAGTAACTGATGTTTATGTGTGATTGTGCTAAACATTATTAGGCCCCATACAAAACTGATTAGTTTATCATCCCTGCCTGCATCAAAAACAAAATTATTTATTAAAATTAAATTATTTTAAATTACATATGAGAAGACACAAGTTTAATAAAAAATATGTTCTTTAATATTTCAAAATATTTCAGAATTTTTTTGGCAGTGACTAGGCTTCCATTGGTAGTACTTCATCGAAAGTACTTGTCTGCAGATACATCCTTTGAAGAAAAAACAAATAATAATAATAAATAAAGCCCCTTCCCTCATACTTTAAAAAAAAAAAAAAGGATGATAAACTCATTATTTTTATAGGGCCTTAGACATTGTTATACTCTCCATAGAGGCCACAATATTATATTCTTCACAGTATTAGGCCAAATCAAAATTATTAATAGTTTCTTAGACAATTTCTTGAAACTGGTTACAGAGAAAAAGATTTAAAAAAAGATATATTTGGACTGGTGCTTTAAAAAAATATTTTGTTCTCAATCTATAAACTATTTAGAAATGAATAAGCAAAAGAATTTCTTACTCTTTAACTTAGTAAACCTGGGTATTAAGGTGAAATTTTATTGAAACATTTTGTTTTTTTAATTTGTCCAATAAAATTTCATCTTAAACAGTTTCCATGTAATGCTATAAATTAGAATAAATTATGATAATTTATTAGTAAAAGTCTTGGAAACTATTTAATATTTTAATTGGCTTTACTAAACTAATTTATTTTTGTATTGTGTTCTTGGTATAAATTATGCTAATTACAAGTTATTGTATTGTATTATTGGCTGCTAGTCATTCATAAACTGCTGTGATGTAAAATCAGTAATTTTTACATATTTTTAAACAATTAAATTATGAATGCGCATTATTTGTTGTCAGTTTCATGGTATACATATTCATTACAGAAGTGAGTCTGATTTTGTACATTATATATACACATTAATTTCAATACATAATGCTAAACTTAAAACTATTTCAAAATGGATGTTACTCTATATTCATTCTATAAGCATATCTGAAAATCAAAACAATTACTCATATCTTAATATTTATAACGAGGTGCTCAGCTGAGATTTAGAAGCTAATTATATTCATATCTGTAATCCCCTCTCCACCCATACAAATAGCCTATGTTTTCTTTTGTGTTTGGGGGTCGTTAAATAAATAAATAAATAAATAAACTATATCTAACTCAGCACATTTGTTAAAACATTATTTTTATGATCTGCATGTAATTTGTTTTTCTGTTATTAATTTTCTACAATATTTAACTTATATTTAGTCACCTATATTTATGACATAAAATGGCACAAAATTTGAAGTTTTAAATGGATGTATAGAAATATTGATAATTTTATGAAACTTAATTCACTGTGAGAGATTTTAAATTTCATTTCAAATACAAAATTATATATTTTTATTTACTATAGAATGTTTTTAACAATTTAAAGTTTAAAAGCATCTGGTTTCTTGCTTTTCTGTCTGTGGGATAGTGCATATAAAAGATCCCTTGCTGTTTATGGAAAAAAGCAGCGGGTTTCGAGTCTCCTACT
>JAULBS010080212.1:0-19297 GCA_032355785.1 Symmetromphalus regularis | reverse complement strand
CCACAAAGCACACGCTTACGCCCGATCTATGCACCCACCGAAACAGGTTCCTCGCCGAAACAGGGCACCCGACGATATATCAGTAAGACACAATCCCAATGAAAAGAGGAAGATTTCAAGGTTATTTCAACATTAATTTGCCATTCCTATAATACCTTCCTGTAAATACGAGTTACGCTTCTGTGCTCGTTGTTCAGAATAAATAATCTGATCAAAAAGGTTACTCAACGTATCACTCATTATTTACGTGAATTGAAAGTTGCCGCCACATTTACAATATTTTTTGAGTATCATGTTCGGAATACCTCGTGAAATTACGTGTCATCCGAAATCGATCGAGGTGTCCCGAGTGACACTATGTAGCACTAGTACTTATAACTAAACACACACACACACATACACGCCTCTTCCGTATGGTTTGTTTTTCGTCAGAATAATACTACATATTTAATTTTAAAAATATATGAATTATTATCAATTTATGAACAAATTCCTACATAATGTTTAGTCAGGAAATATAACAAATATATACAATATATATATGTTTATATAATACCAATGGCAACGATCTAAAATTTTATCATTGAAATCATTTATTTCAATGACAATCAATAATCGAATTATTCTTTAATAATTGTAGTATATTAATGTGAAGTAGTACACGCACATGTGTATTTCAACTTTAACCTTAATTATTTAAATATAATAGAAATTGTCCAATCAGAATACAGATGATGTCATAGTTCAGAGAAATGTTCTATTTTTGGTATCTTTCTTGGAAGCACATTGCTATTTTGATAATAATAAACAAACACGAAGAAATGAGTTTATTTCTAAATATAAATGTTGAGGCATATTAATAATCGGTTTGAGGTGTATGCTTTTGGTAGAAAAAGTCTTTAAAAGCAACCATGGCAGAAGCAAATGCACACTTTGCTAATTATTCTGAAGTCGAAGGAAAGCAAGAGTCCAGAGAGCTCGAGCAAAATCAGCTTCCCACCGAACACAAAATGGAGAATCCCTTGGAGAAATTACTTCAAAGGCAGCGCAGGTAACACTAATAGCTATCATAGGAGCTCTTATGATAAAAGTTCAAAATGTTTTGTTAAATAAATGTATTGCAGACCGAAATCTTATTATAGAAACTGAAGGTTTGAACTTTACATATATTATGATAATTTAATAATTTAAAGTGACTGGTCCGATTTTTGAATGTCCATTTCGTTAAAGGGCCATTATCATAATTGAGTTTTTGAAGGTAGGGGTGGGTAAATAAATATCAGTGAATTTAGGTGATTTTTAATTTTACAATATGTTTTATTCCAGCTGAATAAATCACTTTATTTAATTGAGTTCTTTTACTCATATTGCAGTGAAATTATGAATGAGCTGAGCAACATAGAGAATAGAGAAAGACCTGTCACAGGTCAATGTCACCGTAACAACATTAACAGCTTTTTTGCCAAACATCTCACAGAGCCTGCAGGTAGCAACGGTAAGGAAAATGTTCCAGCTAATGTTGACAGAGTTGAAGAGCATCGTCCGGAATCCGTGGTGGTGGAAGTCCAGGGATTGTTTGAACAGCACCGTGTATCATCAATACTCCAATCCCCGGCATTCCGACGTCAGCTGGAATCTGTCATCAGAGGAAGTATTTCATCGGCATCAAGACAACCATCACGTCAGCACAGAAATGGAGTGAGAGTTGCTTCCCCTGTACCTAACAGTGGTGTTGCAGCTGCTGTAGTTGCACCTACACCTCTACCACGAACCACCAGACGTGTTAGTTTGACTTCCACAGAGACATCAGAAACTTCGGAAACTAGTGAAGGTATTTAAAAAATAATTCTGTATTAAAAAACTAAAGTATAATACTGGGTCATTGGTATTAAATAATTAAAAAAATTTAGTAATAATTTAACACAAATAGTTATAAGTGTAATATCATTATCAAATTCCAAAACTGTTGTCCAAATCAGAAACACATTAATTTGTTTTAAGGGTGTGGTTGTATTAATGTTTTATTACTAAAAGATGATAAATTAATGAACATATCAGTATTCCGTTTCAGTTAGTGGTTCACAATTGATATATATATATATGTATATATCAAAGGCTGTGGTATGGGATATCATGTCTGTTGAAGAGGGCACTTATAAAATACCCTTTGCTGCTAATCAAGAGTAGCCTATGAGTAGTAGTAGTAGAAGCTTTCCTCTACAGACCATGTTTGATACCTAACAGTAGCAGATCATAGTGTGTTGTTAAACAAATATTTAGTTTAGTGGTAGCCTATCCACTTGATGTGTGACAGCTTCTAGGATGTACATGCAGGCAGTGTTTGACAAATAATTTACAAAGTCACTAGTCCACCAAGAAACATTAGCTAGTGACCAGTAGTAATAGAATAAGATATTTTCCACTAGCCCAAAGCAAAAATCTACTTGCCAGGACCGAGGGCTTGTGGATTTAGTGAGCCCTGCTTGCATATATAAGTAGACCCATAGTTCAGGGGTTTAACATCTTTCTTTTTCTTCCTATAATTGTTAATGCTAACAAATATAATGAACATATGATTGTGATTTTTTTTCAGACTCCAGCACAGTGAACATCAATCAAGATGTCCCAGAAGAAATTGGGGTTTGGAGACCAGTGCTCACCAGGTTTGTGTTTAAAAATATACAGAATGTAAATTTTCATTGCTCAACAAAGTTTAATTTTATCTTTCTTATTAATTTTTTAATTTATTTTTTATTGTCTTCTTCATGTCAGTTTGAAGGAGAAATTCTGTCTGTGTGCATAATTATAGTATATGTTTGTTTTTATTTTCACCTTGAGCCCCCACTATCACCACCACCACCACAATATTAAATTGTTAATGTCATGAATGACAACAAATTAATTAATTTATTTGTGTTGTTTTTAAATGACAGCCCACCTCAGCCCCTGAGCTGGGAGAATGTCAGTCAGATACAGAGAGAGGAGTTGGTTGAAGAAATTAGTGAACTTCTTCACAATCGTTTGGTGTCAACCAGTCTTGAGGGGGAATTCCGAGGATTACTTGAAGTTCAACTGCAGGTGTGTATTAGTTACTGTAACACATACTTTGTTATTATTAGTAAATGACATATTTCAGGATCGTAGCCAGCATACTTAGCAGGGGGGGGGGGGTCGAAATTTTATGTAGATGGAACTCTATCAATAAAAAAAAAATGAAACAAAATATATATATTTCATTTTAGCAGAACTCTCAATCATGTGGTGGGGAGGGGGAATCGTCTGATCCCCCCTGGTTACAGGCCTGTATTTAAGCATAATAAGGGCTTCATATTTGTTTCATATGACATATGCTCTTTTTTCATGGAAATGTAAAAAAAAAAACCTCACATGTAGGGTAGTTAATGTAAAAAAAAAAAATTCTATTATAATAAATATTCCTGTGCTATATGGTGGTTCATTGGTAGAACGAATATTCTTTTCCTTAGTCAGGGTTTTATCAACTGCATGTTAGGCACTATTCCCTGCCAGTTCCTAAAGATTATGTAATTTTTAAATCCAAATTTAAGAATAAAATTCCCCACCTTTTATTATATAAACTCATAAACAGATGGATTAATATAACTAAAATATATTTTATGTTAATATTTTATTTTGTAACATAGCTTAAAGTTTATGAAGTAAAACTGAAAATTCCAAATTTCCCCCCTAAAGTTAGTCATGGGCATCAAGTCAAATTTCAGAAATTAAACCCTGTTAGTAATGATCTTCAAGAAATATTTAGATATATTAATGAAATTTGGATTAGGGATAATTTTAATGTGAAAAGCAAAATAGCTATATAAACTGAGTTATAAAATATGTAATTGAGATACTGATATGTGCATTGATATAATGAAAATTAACATTAAAAAACAAACATACGTTTCAAATTTTTTTTTTTAATATTTGCCATTAACTACAAACCTACAATGTTAGATATACTTATAAGTAACAGAATAATTGGGTTCTTTCCTTAATCATGAGATGTTTTTATTCACAGAATCAACTGCAGCAGACTGATGCTGATGGTGAAAATGTTGCTAACTTTGTGCGATCATTGCCACGAACACAACCAATTATTCACAATGACTTCAGCCATCTTGGACTGCAAGCTCCAGCTGACAATTTTGACAATATCTCTGTGACGAGTCTTAGTGCAACTGCTGTTCCATATACTCATGTATGTATTATTATAGTAATTAATGTGGATTAATTTTCATAAAGTTACATTTAATGATTGACCATATAATAGTTTTTTTTCTATTTATTAAATAATGCTACAAGTGTGTACAGTGGATTTTTGTTTAAACAGGAAATAGTTTATTCCATCCTCATAATTAAATTTAGATGCATCATTTGATGACAAATAGACTATCAAGCTGATGACCTTGCTTCAAACCCCATCGACTAAGTGTAACAATAACCAAATGTCTGACATCCAATGATTAATAAATCAATGTGCTCTAAACAAAAACAAAAAATTAATAAAAAATATGAACAAACAAACTTATTTTTAATCATTATATTTGTATTTTGATGTTGTAGAAAAATAATGTTATTGATAATTAGTATAATGAATGAGTAAATTTTTATAAACAAATGAAAAATTGTAATTTATCCATAAAATAAACCAATCAAGAATGACATAAGTTTGTGGAATGAATTTAATTTTTGTGTTTGCAGAGTAACTTGTACTTGAGTCGAGAGATACACAGTCTTAAAGCTCAGATGTTGGAGATGAAGAATATGATAAAACTGAACTTTGACCTTTCACTGGACATCCAGCGGGCAGTGCGACAAGAAGTTGCTGCTGGAATTGCCATGGCTACAGGTTTGTTCCAAACTTTAATTTTAATCTGTATAAACGTTTCTGAGCTTTGAATGATAAGAGCTAATTATTAAATATTTATATCAGTAAGTGTTTTAAAACAAGGATGGTTTTAGCAAACATGGTTTCTTGTGGTTTTCCATCAGTAGAGAAAATTGGATAGAATGTCTGCAATTTAGCCAAAACAAATTGTAGAGCATAGAATTATTACATTCTTATGGCCCTTATGAGTTTGATATACCAAAGGTTTTTCACACAATAATTTTAGTACAATTATTGTAGAATTACATTTTATTTCAGTTTTGGAATACATATATCTATGGTGGTCCTGACTGTTTATCCACTTAATTAAATTTTTTCATTTTGTTATTGTACAGTTCTTGGTATAAAGGCTGAGCTGATTACATTCAGTAGTAAAGTAGCAATTTAAAATTATTTTGTTGATATTTTCACAGGGGAGAATGTTGCAACAACGGCTGCTCCTGCATCAACTCGTTCCATGCCAGTGAATGACTCACAGTGTGTGATCTGCCTGGAGAACTACTCTGACTCTGTGTTATACCAGTGTGGACACATGTGTGTTTGTTATGCATGCGGCAAACATCTGCTCTCTCTTCGATCAAAATGTCCCATGTGCAGAGCACCCATCAAAGACATCATCCGCGCTTACAAATGCACAGAATGAAGCAGCTTATCCAGTTAATGGGAATCTAATACAATGACTAATGAATGTTCATAACATTTACATAAGTAAATAATGAAACAGAGGCTATCTAATATGACAAATAGATGTAGATTTACATATGCACATAATGAAATACAATGACCATTAGACGTTCATAAGACTTACAGATGTACAGAATGAATTCAGCAAAAGGACCATTCACATTATATTCATAACACTTGCATTATAAACAGTGTTCCAGGCAGAAATGTGAATATAAAATTAGTTAGGCAACTAATTATGCAATTTAGAAAATGATGGCATTACCAGCAAATGCTGTTGAAATTTTAATGAATTGAGACAGAGTGTGGGAGTTTGAGGTAATAATTGAATTTGTGAGATTATTATTATTACAATCAATAGAATTGTAATGCATTGCTTAAATAAAAATATTTATTCATTATAAAAGGCTGTTTTTATTTAATGTTTATTTCATATATTTCCTTTTGTTTTAAAAAAGAAGCATTTTGATCGAGGTTGTTAGAATTTAGTTAACTTTAAAGTGGGAACCTCAGTGATGTAGTCATGTACTGGTGATAAAAGTAAGTTGATCTGGAGTGAAGCAAGTTTTATCCAAAACGGTGGACAGTACTTCCTGTAGGCTAATCATATTGGCAATGAACAACAAATTACAATTAAACCTGCCATTAGCAACCATCCAAGGGAGTAGTCAAAAGTAGTCATTTAAGACAGGTGGTCTATTAAGGTGGCAATCTTACAGTACTTTGTAATGTTAATTTCCAAGATTAGTTTTCAAATTTTAATACTATATATTGTAAACAAAATATTATTTTGCAGTGCTTAAAATTCAGTTTTCTGATTGCACTCAACTGCTGTCACTAAATAATATTTTTGTGACGTCAGCTTTTCTAGGTTAAATCTCGTTTTTGCATTGAATAATGAAAAGCTTAATATTTTGTGTTTGTTTTTTTCCTGTGCTGTCCTTTTAAATCAGCCTCAAGTTACTCAAGCAATTACCATATGTGTTTTCCTCAATCACACTTTCTTTGTTAAAAAGGATCAAGTCAGTTGGTACCATGCAAGCACCAGTTTGAAGTTATGAAAGCTTTATACTCTGTATTCATTTTCTTCATGGGATATTGCAAACACTGGCTGCTTAATGCAGGAATTTTATGAATTTTGGGTTCAGCTTGGGTAGCTGCTGGCCAAATTTGACAAGTAACTGCTTAATGAGTAAACTGACTGAAGGAGAGAAGAGGCAAATTACAGCAGGTGACTGCTAATTAGAGGTGTCTGCATGGACTAGTTTCACTGTACTGGACTATTTTTAGTGTACATTTGATTCAGTCAAACCTGTAAGGGTATTTTTGTTTTTTAGCTCATACTCAAGATACTTTACTCTAATTAAATTTATTTAATGACCAGTTGACTGCTATCAAGGTTTAATTAAAGCTACATGTAAGATAAAATTTAAAATTAACATATGTCCACATTTTCACTTGTCAACTCAAACATCTTCAAAACACTGATGAATGGATTTTTTTGCATGCTTTTTATATGCTTTGTAACATTTGCAGAGATACCTTGTCTGCTAACACATAATAATTGTAAAATGGAAAAATAAATAAATGAAAAACACAACACTTGATGTGTGTCACTAGAAGCCTCATATTTATTCATAGTGAAACATTTAATGTATTACAGCGAAGTTGTCGACTGCAGAAACCCAACCAGAATTAACACAGTAACACAGTTAAGACAATAATGAGATAGTTGTGTTGTCTTCCATCATTAACACCAGTGCAGTACAGGTTTCTCTACAGGTATTACTCACTTCAATACAATCTATAACAGAACAATTCAAAAACATACACATAGCACTACAGATATCAAAGATAACAGCACTGTAGGTATCAAAGATATTCTGACATAGCACTTGATATCAAATACAATAACGCTATACGTATCTGAGATAAACAGTACTGTACTATAGATATCAAAGATGGTTCCACTGATATCAAAGATGTATTAGTACTCTAGATATCAAAGACATGATGGTTCTAATTATATAAAGTAGGTAACAACCATCCACATCAAACATCTGATGGTTGCAACGATATCAATGGCATGATGGCCAGAGATAATTAACATAGACATGATGATATTATAGCAAGTATCAGAAACGTGCTAACGTTGTTCTATTTGTTAAATACATGAATGTACCACACATCAAACATGATAGCACTATACATCAAATGTTCTTAAAGACTTTATATACATATTATAGCACTATATATATCCTGTAACATTAGATAAGCACTCTGGATTGTGTAAAAATGAGAGAAATAACATGATGGGATAAACAAAATGAAAATATATGCAAATAAAATGATGAAAATAAATAAGAGCACGTCACTCTGTAACACTACACAGAATGAGCTTCAGGTTATCAGTGAAGGTCAGATACAGCTGTCTGTTTCATTTCAACACCGGTCAGCATTTGTAATGACTACTAGCACTAACAACCGCATCAAATGAACGAACACTTGGGGTAAACAAAACATTTTTAAAATAAGTTCCGACTCTATCCCCATCTCAAAACTTTTCTATTTCTGATCTGCAGACTTCAATTTTTATCTTAAATATATTTTATTTGATAAATGGACTAAACATGTTGCTAATTTCAGTATCCTTATTTGTGAGAAACAATTTTCTGCAGTAGAGCAGTACACTGATGCAATGTTTTTTTCCTTAATGGTTAAAAAAGAAAAGAAAAAGTTGTCATTTTATCAGTTCTAGAGTCTTTATCAGTCGTTGGAGCAGAAAGATTAGTTTTGCTCAATGTTACAATTCATTTATTTAAATAACCTTTTTTGCAGGGTGGATTTACAATTTGTTTAAAACAGTCTTTGAAAATATTTCATTCAACTTTTATTTTATCCAGAGTTTTTTCTGATTTTTAAATGTAAAGATCTGCAACTGATTTGATCAGTCACTGAATATAAGTCAGTTATGTTTTCATAAGGGCAAGCAAAGATTTGAACCAGTCTGAGATGTATTTAAAACTGTTAAATAAGCTGGCAGCAGGCTGTTAGGAAATTTAAAATAACTCTTTTCATTATAGATTTTATATTAAAGTTTAACTTTGCTAATACATACATATCCTAGTGTATTGTATTATTGTCAGTTCACAAAGTGAAGTATATGTGATGAGATAATCAATGCAATCCAGCTTTCTGCCATTTAATTGTACATACATTGTTTAAGTATTTATAGATTTGTCTCAGTACTGAACACTAGAGGGCTATATCTGCCATCAATATCTTCACATCTATAATAGAATTAAATAGTCATTACCAGTGCATACACGTCCTTTTCATGAACATTGTTACTGAACATAGAAAAATCATACTTTCTCTAGCATAATAATGAAACGAAAGTGTTTGGAAAACAACATTTTATACATTTATACTGAAATACCAGAGTAATCCCATCTTCTAACCTAGGCATCATTCGCTGTAAGAAACATGACAACAGTTTGCTCTTAGGCCAAATAAAAAAATACCCTTGGTTCAAGTCACCTGACCGACCGTATTTTCCAGAGCCCATAAAATGCGACTTCATACAATTTTATAAAGGTGAGAAAAAAACATTGTATGCTACTGACTCCGATCATACCCATACTGACAATCTTTGTGGCCCAGTTCTTTTCAAATGATAAATCCATACTGTTGGAAGTGCTGCCATTTGTAAAAGACGAGGGATTTTAGTGTATAGTCTCAATATTGCACCATCTTCTTACATCAAGTTGGACTTTTGACAAAATTTACCAAGTCATAATGTCCCACATTCAAAAATTAACATTCAGAAGAATGTTTTTTTTTTTTAATGTTATGCCTACCTACCCTAATTTTCATTATTCATGTGACCTCAACCAAGAGTATTGTTTTATTTGGCCTTAGGCAAAACAAAAGTGCATTTCAATATTTAAAAGGGCTTTTTTAATCACATCCCACGAATTTTAATTTCATTTGTTTGTGAGTAACAACTACATACCATTCTGGTATTGTAGCAATACCTCTTTTATTATCATTATTTGTGAGTTAAAACAAAGAGGAAGGAAAAAACACACACACAAAGATGCTGCAGTCTCACCACAATCTAGGACATAGCTTTGGACTCAGGTCAAGACTTTGGACAAGAAACAGAAGGACCTTTTTCTAAGCCTTAACTCGAGTATCATACAGTGGAACCTTGTTAATCCAAACACTTATTTTAACAATAATTATTGCCATGACTAACAAATGTTTCTATTACTAAGTAGATTTTGATCAACACATCAGTAAAATATTTAACCAAATAATTCATATTCAGAATTTAATACAGCAATAGAAATTCTGGTTCTACTTTCACAGATGAGACACTACATGTATATAACACAGCTTTAGATTGGCTGAAAGCATCATATCACATAGTTAATACTTTTAATAGTAATGAACAAATTACTTTAATCTGTTCTATTCAGAATAATGAAGCAAATAATTATTACTTTACACATAATATTAGTTTTCAATTACTACCATCAACCTTCAAGATGGCTATTAGGAATAATGTTTATAATGAATGTCAAAAAGAATTTGAACGTTTAGAGATGAATTTTTATTAATGTATTTTATTATTACAAGTGATGTTATTCAAATTATGGCTGTTTTTGTTATCATTACTACTTTCTTTTAATGTTTAGTAGACATGTAGTTTCTCCATACAAACATTGATTAGGTGGTGTTTGCAGTTAGTGTAGTCTGTAATAACAAGGTTTCACAATACCTGAACAATCAAAATCAACAATGGATATAAATATTCACAAACCTCTAAAGGCCACCATGCAAACAGGCCATTTGCCTATTAAGGACACTTTAGTTACATCCCTTCTGGATACAAATACATTTATTTTCATCAACCTGTAGATAGAAGCCACTTTCATATGTCAGGCAGCCATTGAAAACTGGGTTAATTGCATAAGTACACTAGTGGATGTATGAGCAGACTTTTAATGAATATTATACTATCTGTAATGTCTTAATTAATTATGTACATGTTACATATACGATCACCACATTATAAAATATTAACATAAAATATTACCTATCAGAACGGTCATACCGAACTGATATTTTATTATGCTAAAGTAATTAAGATTAAAATGTTCATACAAAATACTAACATTTGATGACACTGATGAAATTAAAATTAAAAAGGTTATACAGGGTTTTGTATCTTATGTTGCTAGACTTCCAGTATTTGATACCAGTCACAACTATTCTTCAAAGGCAATGTCATTTTCTATTCCCAGTTTTGAAAAAATAACTGAATATAAAAAATTCCAAACTTTTTTATCGTTTATTATATATTACATTATAAATTAATTAAATTTATTATTCTATCATAGTTTAATGTTTTTAAAGAAAAACTTAAATTTTCAATTGTTTTAAGAAATAATTTAAAAAAAATTCCCAGTCTAGTCATTGGCAACAAGGTTAATTCAAGAAATAAAACTTTATGATGCTAAAGTAATCAAAATTAGAATACTAATCACTAATATTTTATGATGCTAAGTCTTGAGTAAATACACTGTGTGTGAAGTACACAATATAAGAATGAATCGTTGACAGTCTTCACTTTATTTTATATTTCATGATTGATCAAGTTGGTAGATTCTGCTGGTAGCAGTCAAAAGTTCATGATAAACCAAATGTCAGCTACTTACTGTTTACAAAAACTAACAATGCAGTAGTACTTAACAATATTTGTCATTCTGATTAATTTGTAATTATTGTAAAGAATTATTTAGTACTGTGCCCATCCTCCTTGTAATATATCACATGATTCGATTACTCTCATTTTAATGACAACGCATTAATAACAAACAGATGGTTCTTAAGGGCAATAAACAATGTATGCCAGATATATAACATTTATAATAATGTCAAACAAAAACATTATATAACAAAAAGTTATTAACATAAAGTTAAAGGAAATTATACTGCAAGAACACCATGGTCTGACTTGACAGACTTGAAAACTAAACAATGTGAAGATGATACCATTTTAAGACAAGGAAAACCTTGTAAAAACCATCTTTCCAAAGAATGACTGCTCAAAGCACAAACTTAGAAATATTAATAATGTGAAGATGCTATCCTTTTTAGACAATGTTTTCCAATTTTACAAAGACATGACTGCTCATAGCACAAACTTAGAAATACTAATAATGTGAAGATGCTATCCTTTTAAAACACGGTTTTCCAACTTTCCAAAGATATGACTGCTCAAAGCACAAACTTAGAAATACTAATAATGTGAAGATGCTATCCTTTTAAAACACGGTTTTCCAACTTTCCAAAGATGTGACTGCTCAAAGCACAAACTTAGAAATACTAATAATGTGAATATGCTATCCTTTTAAAACACGGTTTTCCAACTTTCCAAAGACATGACTGCTCATAGCACAAACTTAGAAATACTAGCTGCGAAGTATAAAACAAAACAAGAGGCTTGTTGGCATGACATACAATACTTTTTCAAATCAGTAAGATCTTTCGTACTGCAGGTCCATAAACCTGACAGTACATACCAAAGACTGAAATACTAAATGTGTATCACATACTAAAGTGAAAACATGCTGCATTTGAATGTGAAACCGAATAATGAAGAATATGACTACTACCACACAGATTACTTTTAAACTAATAACATATTTTACTTGCATATTTCTATTGACTTGAGAGTACATGAATGTACCATAAACCTTTAAATACCAAGCTAAATGAGGTGAACATATGCTACTAACACAGCATGCTTTTACCAGTAAGCACATACTGATTTGCCAAGTTGCCAGTACACATACACTTTGAGGTCCCCACTGAGAAACATTGACTTAAATTAGAACTGGCCAGACATCTAGATAATCAATAATATGACCTATTGTAACCCATGTCAGACAGTTCTCGACCCCTTTGGCCAAATCCTGTAATGTATCTTAAATTGGATAACTTTAAAAATAAAATCCTGCTAACGTTAAGTAAAGTGAAGCCAACCAACCTGAAAAGACACATGTAGTCTATAATGAATTGTCTAGAGCCGTATATATACATAACAAGAACAGCACATGTGATCCACAGTGCCAATTACTCACAACCCCTCTAGACGGGACATGCTGACTCAATAACAGCACTGACATATTCTGGGTAATTTTTAAACAGCTCAAATTCAGTTCAAAAAAATCTAATACTGAAAGAAAAATAGAAATGGTTAAAACAAGTGCCCGGTGATCATTGAGATTTGATTCTACTATAGCTCAATTAAACACATCAAGATAGTGAGATAGTATTCTGGCTATGAGCAAGTCTTGATTGCAAGGACTAGCAGTTCACAGTACAGAAGAGTTTACAAAACAAGACGAAGTGGCCAAGAATAACTTTCCATCATTTCAAATGATCGCATAATCTGCTACACCATTTTTTTGCCTTACAGATGAATACCCTAGATGCTAAGTTGTTAAAACCTTTTTAAATGAAGAGATCTGTTGCAGCAGGTGCTCTCTAGATGATGCAATTATTTCCAATTCATTCAGTCTGAATACTACAACAGAAATGGTTTGACCTACAATGATTCAAATTCAAACTGAGTCAAGTGTGCTAAATAATGAGCTTCTATGAGATCAGTGGCACAGTTTAGGGACAAATGTGCACACACCACATCTGGTGGTATTTCAGTTAGGTTCAAGATTGGCAAGTATTCAGTTCAAATCCCAGTTGAGGCATAGGCATTTAAATATCAGTATCTAGTGCATGATGACTCCAATCCAAAGAGTCTACCACCACACAAATCTCTATGGGAATGTGGTCTACAACTGATATAATAAATACTGTCTATAAAAGGTTGATTGTTGTTTATTAATAACAGCAGCCACAATGAGTGGTGGCAGCATGTTTCCTCTCTCAAAATAATATTAATTAACCTCTGGCCTCGACAGACAGCCAAGAAAACAATGTTATCTGCCAAGGACAGCATGCCTGAACCATGACTGGTTATAAGCTTTAAAATAAGTTAAACTAACCACAGATCAATGGACTGGACAACTTGCACAGAATGCGTTGTTGATGCAATTGTAATGAAACAAGTTAACCAGCAGAGATATGGTATTAACAAACAATCTAACTGTGCAGTTAGTATAGAAACAATCCTGTTGATTTAATTTTAGTGAAACAAACTACCTGTTAGAACTGAGGTATAAAAGAAACAATCAACAATCTACAGAGCAGGTAAGCAGGATTAAAAGCATTTTGAAGCAGTTTTAGTACAGAAGCTACCAATTAGAACAGAGGCATGCTATTGTTTATAGATTATTTGTATTAGTCTTCAAATACTTCTATTAATATTTTACACAATGTAAAACAAGTTGTTCTGATTTTTTTTTTTTTACAACACCACTAGAGCACATTGATTTATTACTCATGGGCTATAGGATGTCAAACATTTTGTTATTTTCACACACAGTCAAGTGTGAGCCAGCCTCCAATGGGTTTTGAACCACTGTCATCAGCTTGAAAGTCCAATGTTCCTACCGCTGGACCACAGTGGCTCATTCAAAATGTCTGAATGCTATAAATTTGTTATTAAATGTCAGCAAGGTATATTTTTTTCATTTTGTTTAATGAAACCACTGGAGCATATTGATTTATTAATCACTGGCTAATGAATACCAAACACTTGGAAATGTTGGCACATAATCTATATGTGGAAGTGTGAGCCACCTCCATGTTGTAAAACTGGTTACGTGCTACTCTGTCTTATAAGCCTTTTGTATTACACAGTCTAGAAAGCCTTTATTATTATTTTTTAAATGAATAAAATGTTATTTAAATTAATGCATGTTTAACAAGAGGACAAAAATGTCCAACAGGTCACTTAACATGCCAACAAGAAAGAAAACAAGCTAATAAAAATAAACACTTAAGTAACAATTTATACAGTTAGCAATATTATCCAAATATATTTAAAACCTGATATAGTGTTACAATCAATCTGTAGCTGTACAAGTCCTGAGTTTCACAATTTTAAATCTGGGTAGAACTCTTCATTTTAATATTTTGCCAAGGCAAGAAAATTCCAAATGTGGCATAACTGATTGGTTTATACATTTGTACTTCAATTTAAAGTTGTGTTTTTTGTAACCAGTTTGTTATTCATGTGAATTTAAGATGTTTGATGTAACCAGTTTGTGTTTACATTAATTTAACATTGCATAACCATAAATGAATCAAAATTTCCTCATTAAATTTTGAGCCTTGTTTTACTCTTCCCTTTATTAAAATTTAAATTGCCAATACATTGTAATACTATGAAGTTAAATTCCAACAGCTTTATTAATATTTTAAATTATACATTACTTAAATATCTTGCTTAGCATAACTATTTTATCTCACCTAACAGATTTTTAATTGTTCCAATGTTTTCAATAGCTTAAAAGGAACATGTGAAAAAATTAAATATTAAAACATTTTTTAATGTAAACTGCTCTTAGACGTATTGAATAAATTATCAATAAAACAGGTTTTATTTCACTTTTAAGTACATGTAAGATTATATTACAATATTTTATACTTTTATGTGAAAAGCTGTCATTAAATACCAATATTGAAAGTTATTTATGTCAAATTTTATCCTTTACAAAATAAATTATCAGTGTGCAGTAATGGTAGAATTCATGCCTCAATGCACCCACAGGTGTCTTTTTATGAACAAATCTATTAATGTTTATTAGATCGCCAGAGTGAGCATTGACTTGCCTTGTACGTGAATTTCAGACAAATTTTTGTTTAAACAAATTTCATTCATGTTTAAAAAAGTGTAACAAAATGTACCGTGTATAAAATGATACTGAATTTAAAACCAAAATTGTTTACAAACTTAAAACATCAACAGTAAATAACCACACATACAAAAATGTCACCTGTTATTATAATATAAAAATTCAGACTGTTAATGTGTAAGCCAGCTGCAGTCTTTTTCAATCTTAAAACATATCTGATTACTCAAGATATCTGTCACAGTTAGTATGCATGCCTGTGTGCAAAACTGACTTCCCCATCTAAGTGAATCAATGTAGTAAATACCAAGGGTGCAGAATGAATGATAGAAAATGGTGGATAACAACAGCTTTATTAACATTAACATCAGGAGTGGTGTTAGTGAAAGGATGAAATATGTCTCTATGCGATGTACCATTGATGAAAAGTGGATTGCAGATAAAAACTGATTCTTTAGAAATATGTCACAAAAAAAGTAACATTTGTTTTATTTAACGATGCCTCTAGAGCATATTGATTTTTTTTTCTTATCATCGACTATTGAACGTCAATCATATGGTCATTCTGACATATTTATTTAGAGGAAACCCTCTGCTGCCACAAAGTCTACTCTTTTCGATAACCTGCAAGGGGTCTTTTATATGCACCGTCCAACAGACAGGACAGCACATACCACAGCCCTTGATGAACCAGTTGTGGACCAACGGTTGGAATGGAAAATAGCCCAAACTGCAAATATGTCACTGTTGGAACTTTTAAGTGACCTGATTTCTTTTCAAGACACAGTCAGTATTTGATATGACTAATCCAATAAGATATTTTGTCTTCAACTATTTAAGAGAAGATGAGAGGTTTTTGTTTTGCTGTTATTCCAGTTATTTTTAATTTTTGGTTTTTTTTTTAAACATTATTATTTCACTTGAATGAACTAGAAAATTATACCAGACCCACCTGTCTCTAGTTTACAACCATGAAATCTGATAATTTCAATTAACATGTAAACAGTAAGTTTCATAGAAACCAACATACTCATTATAAACAAATGCTGAAGTAGAGAAAGAACAATTTGTTTGTGTCACATTTTCTTGTCAACATTTTCTCTCTGTCTCTTTTGTATTCAGAACTGTTTTTTTTATTAAACAATGGACATTATTTAGTCTTATTTATATGTAATCCTATGATACAAATAATCATGAAAATGCCCATTATGGAATGAAAGAAAACAGAAACAAATTAACAGATTAGTAAAACACTGCATTCCCACATAACATCACCAAATAAGGAGATAACAGTTTCACCAAGAAAAGAGATAACTGTTTCTGAACTCGGGAAGATAACTTAAGTTTTACCAAATGTGGAGATAACTCTATCTCACCATGGGAAGATAACAGACTCCTACTGAGTTAAACCACAGATTTAAAGACACATCAAACAGCCACTGCACTAATTATACACATGAAATGGCCATTACACCGGTACAACATTACAATCGGCAAAGAGTATGATAACTTTCAAAAATATTTTCTCTCATCACTATGTGATGTAACAAGGTGAGCAAATACCTGTAATATGTACACAAATATACATAACACAGTGCTTAAATGTGAAATGTTATAAGTAAATAGTAACATAACATTCTAATTTAACAGTGTTTTTAGCTGAAAAGAAATTCACAAATATGCTAACATAACAAAATGTTTAACGTTAAAAAGATGTAAGTAAACTAACAAGTTGTTAAAATCTGAAGTGACACAACGCTAAGATAATGTGTTATTTATGATATAACATATTAACACACACAAATATACCTGTATTTACACAAACTCATTTTGCAAAAAGGCACACAAACTAACTTCTTTAAAAAAAAAAGAAAAACAAATTTAACTAGATTAACTGTAAGTAAAATTATCTACATGAAACATGTCTAAATATATAATACAGAGAGAAAAAATCCATGAGGTGGTTGTGGTGGTGATAGTGGTGGTAGTAGTAGTGGTAGCAATGGTGGTGGGTTAACCTTAGCATATGACACTATGTAAATAGGACTGAACACATGGCATAAAATATTTTTAGGAGACCAGTGCCCAACTGCTGCAACCACTATACCATCTTCCAAAAAGCACTACACCTACATACCGATCATGTATGAGAAAGATCCACCCATATGTGGAGACCACCCAGACCCAATAGCCATTTGACCTGTTGCAATCAACCTAACTCCCAAACTGAAATCTATCAATTTTACTATTTACATTTTGTTTAATGTTATAAATACAAAAACTTCAAACAACAACAAGAAAAAAGAAATATTGAACTTTCAATTTAAAATGTTTAATTTAAAGTAACACACAAAGATAAATTTAAGGTAGTTAATGGTAAGTGTGCGTGTTTTCTGATCACGAGTTCAGACATGAATACTGTAGACTGAGTAAACACAGTGACACGTTTTGTTTAATGGAATATTCTCTAGAAATCAACAATAATTGGATAGTTCAAAGTCGGCTTTTATAACACCCGACAAAATAATACTTCATATATAAGTGAATGATGTTTAGACAAGAATATGAATATATAAATGCAAAGTTTTTAATAAATACCATACCGTTTTAAGATTAGGGTAATTCACAAACGTTACGTTCATTTTCACAAAAATAGTAAAAAATATATTTAACTGGCAAACATTCAAAACTGGATATATTTTGAAGTTAAATTAAGTTTCAAAAAAATAAATAAAATAAAATAAAAAAGATATCTGGTAAGGAATGGGGTCTCAAAGTGAGACAGAAAGAATTACATTTTCTATTCACTTTGTCTACAATTATTTCAGATTTATTTAATACTAAAATATTTGTGTGAAATTATGAAGTCTCAATGTTTGACTACTTTGTGCAATAGTAACTAAAATTTACAAAGTTATTTTAAATAACCAAATTTGTTTTGAGAACTGAATGAGAAATGTATATATACATGCACACCTAATATACAAACTTCCCAATATGGCACAATTTCAAAATAAATAGCCTATTATAGTTCCTTTTCATCAAGAAATAATAATATGCATAACCTAAATAAACATTTGATAAAAATTTCGTCTTTTATATTTTTATCTTTAGTCTTGAATGGTATATATTATAATCTATATTACATACATATTTTTATATCTATAAAAATAGCACAAGCTTAGCAGAGATTTTTTTTTTATAATTTCACCAGTAAGCATATAATTATACTGTTATCATAGTAACACGTGTAGAAGATAATAATTCAGTCCAGTCCACACCTATAAACGAGTATTTAATACCTGCTCTGTGGTATAGAATGCTGTATCCAAAATGGCAGATCAATTAACCCTTCTATGTCACCATCCCATCATGACCTTTTTGTTTATAAATAAATAAGAATATTTGTATCATTGCCATTATTATTTAGTCACTAACACTATTTCAATGTTAAATATCCCACAAATATTTTGTGTCTGGTAGGAAAGATAACTACCAAGGATGTCATTAATATGTGGCACCCAGCAATGATTCGTCGGCTATTCACCAAATAGTTGCCAAGCAACACAATTTAGATAAAGAATACTTCTTAACTGATGACTATACTTTTTTGTTAGTTCAACCAAACGTTGGTCGCTAATTTTGTTATATTTACTGGTTATTTACTATTTACGCTGTTGATTGAATCATCGACTGTTTACAGATGTCTACAATCAAACTTTCAAATGTTGATATTATAGAAGTGACACCGCCTATAATTTCATTTTCACCTGCTACTTTCATTTTTGTTGACATCACTGCTACCAGTATGTGGGTAGGGGAGATAACTGCATGGCTCTATCTAGCAGTGGGTTTAATCTCTAAACCTCAGCCA
>JAULBS010080201.1:0-19298 GCA_032355785.1 Symmetromphalus regularis | reverse complement strand
ACCAGTTGTGGACCACTTGTCGGTGTAAGTGGTATACACCTACCCACTGAGCCTTGCGGAGCACTCACTCTGGGTTGCAATCTATACTGAGATTAAAAATACCATGCTTCGACTGAGATTTGATCTCAATAACTACCAGCCACGAGTCCGATAGCTTAACCACTGCGTCACTGAGGCCGGTTATAATACAACAATTTTCTAGTCCGAATTTAAACAACATTCTCTCAGTTCGGATTTTACCTTAAAAAACGGAAACGGAAGTACAAGCATTCTAACCAATCAAATTTTATTAAAATTCTATGGCGGCTTTTGTGTTTGCTAGTTTTGTTTTTACTTTAAAACTCACGTATTTTGTAAATTAAATAATACATGCTTCTTTTTATCTATTGTCAGTTAGAAGTTTACAATTTTGACATATTTAGTTAATTAATCACCTTCATTTAAATTTCAATTGCCTCGGATATCGATGACAACTTCTTTCTGGACATGTTCAAGCATGCACATTTTGTTGACAAACTCAAACTAATTCTGAGACTGACAGTATATGTACGTGCAAGCCAATTAATATAATTTGACATCAGAATCCTGACTTGTATTAGTGACTGTGATGGAAAAGGCAGGCGTTTGAACTATGGCAAATGCATCTGCATCTGTACACCTCATGAAAAATGTTCAAGATTTAAGAAAAAGACTGTTAGACACTGAAAAAAATTTAAAGACTCTAACACAGCTTGAATCAGAAGAAGTGGAAGTATCAGACTCTATTGGAATAAGGTGTTATTTTTTAACATTGTTGACATTATCCCTTACCTACCAGTTCATGAATGTTAAGCAGTAATGTACCTTGGAGTGCTTTCTGTACAGTTTTATTTTCATTTACATGTATCTTTGAAAATGTAAATCTATCTATAATAATCAACATTGTCAATTGCAGGGATTTCAAGTTTTCAAGACAACATACCTCAAATTATCCTCTACCTATGAGTGACACTATGCCCTACGGTGGAAGACGAGAGATGTCTGATGACTTTGTAGACCGAGAGAGCATCAGATCAGGCTTGAGCACTTTACCAGATTCTTACACTGGCTTTCAAGAAAGACCATTCCCAGCTAGTACGCCAAACAGACCTCAAGTATATAATACATCAATTCAGTATATTGTACAAATTATAGTGGATATATCAGGGATGGCTTCATAATTCTGATACCCAAAATAAACAGTTTCTAATCAACTTAAACTGATTAGCAGTTGACGAATTGTTGCTAATTAACCTTTCTAAAACAAAATATTCCCTAATTTTCTGGTGATCAGTAAGACGTCAAGTAAAAATTTACTTATTTTGCGAGATCAAAGTGTAAAATTCAGAAATGTATCTGTGCTATTTCCTGTTTTAAGTTCCATAAACTGATTTTAGTGGCATAATTTAAGTCCTCTGGAGACAGAGTCTGTACCACCAATATTGGGCATGGATGAAACTGTTGATGATAGTGTATGTTCTTATACCAAAGCATGCCCATATCATGTGAAAGAAACAGCTGCCCACCATTTATTATGATTTGAGAAATATGTACATCTCAGTCTTTGTCACTACATTACACATAGTATGCTCAATATACAAAGCAACCGAACATGTTAAAATCTCATTTAAAAGGCAGAAAATCATGTTTCAAGACACTGGAATTTTTACTTGCCAAATTATTTTAAAAGAACTTATAATGTCAGTGGTCAGATTTCATAATCGCACTTTTCGCAGATTTCATAATTTCATAATGCGCCATAATTTTTTAAAATATATTTGCTAGTGCCATTGGTGTGTCTTGATGCAAGGTCACTCATTACAGTAATTTACATGCCTCTTCTTTTTCTTCACTTGTTAACTACTCAGCGAGGCCAGCAGTGATACATTTTCTGCAAATAAAAAATTTCATCTCTTGTAGTTTAGTAATTTTTAGTTAGAAAAAGAATGACATTACATTAATGTTTCACATTATTTCAGACATATTCAAGGCGACAATATGAAGATGATTCTCAGTCTGACATCCAGGTTTCTGATATGCCAAGCTCACATAATATTAACAGAAGTCAACAGGATACAAGTTCAAAGGCCATAAGACAGAATCGTAGACTGCTCTCTGAAGTTGAGAGGTTGGCCTATGAACTGCAATCTGCTAATAGCAAGGTTTGTCTGAAGTATTTGTCAGTCACTGCGGGTAATAAAGCATCGTCAGAGTTTCTAGAATACAGTTGCCCGACGCCCGTGGCTAGTGGTTTTTGCAGTTGGGCTACCAAATAATCACTTTCCGCTAGCCCTACAGCTAGTGGAATTAAAAAACCCCACGAAAACTGCAACGAAACAATAACAAATATTAAAAGTGTGCTATTAATATTGACAAGATAAGATTTTCCGCTGCATTTGTAATTCATTCGCAATACAACACGCTACATTCAGTATTAGAAAGCGCTCTGTATGCTTTTTTCAATAAATAAAATCCGACTATTAGCCTGGAACACGTCAAGTAACTCGCAAGCCTAATCTGCCCCAAAAATGCAGTCCAAAATGTCTGTTTCCTGCAAGATGTCGTAACATCCCGAAGAGTGCCGAATGGCTTCCGGTAAAAAAACACAAAACATTTCTGTTCTCTTATTGTTAAAAATACAATTATTATAAGTAATTAATGTATCCATTGTTACCTATTTCATTGAATGTAATACTTACTTTAATTTAGGTTGTCGGTAAATAAACTTGTAGGTCGCTATCTGTAATATGATAGATTTATTGTATTCTTTTGTTTTTGAAAATGGTGACACTAATCTTACAATGAATCAGGGTGCAGACATGTGCATTTTTTTGTAATGGATTAAAAAACAAAATCTTGCTAAATGTATCAAGTTGATCTGATAAAAGTTTGACTTTTATTTTTAGCAGGTAGGGCTAGAGAAATTTTAAGTCGGGCTAGTGAATTTTTAAAATTGCTCGTCCAATGGCTAGTAGATTAAAAAACATTTTCTAGAAGTCCTGATGATAGTAAAGATGAGGGAGGGAGGAAAAATGACAATTCTTGTTCGTCCCACCTATAGTATCAAATATTTGGATAAATTAACTAATTACCAGATACAAACTTTATGATTTTGGAAAAAAAAAAAAAATTATAAAATTTTATTTCCAAGTCTGCTTAATACACATCTTACTCAGAATTTAATAACAATAATAAAACATTAAAAATAATAAATCCATTTTCTGCATTGTGTAATCATTCGTCACTGTGATGGTATGTACTACATCCCACCTGTATAGACATAAAACACATCTCACAAATTTATGATATGTTTAAAATTGTTCATTAAACAATATATTTTGTATAGTTATTGAAAACTTGTCTTAAAATTGCTTAATATGCCTTTCATAAAAAATAGTTTTTCTTGTGAATGTAATATGTTTCTAATTATTACCAAACTTTATACATTTGTGGACACTCCTCATAGAAAAAATAACAGAACAAAATCACATTTCCGTTTTCTTATTAATCTTGGTGTAAGAATGGATTTTTTGCGGGTTGCACAATTATTACCTTAAGTAAAATTTGATATGGGAAAACACTTGTGAAACATTTTAAATAAGTTTTCCACTTTTACGGATATAAAAAATGTGAAAGGCAAGTTCAGAAACACTTGCTTCTTTCTATTAGCAGGCGTCAAGCAAGGGCAGACAATCATTGACCTACATGGAGAGTGTTGTCCTAGGGTTAATGGCATGTTTCCCAATTGCCTCCCTCAGTAATAAACAGTATAACACGTATAACATTTAAATGTTTGTGTTTGTTTAGAATCGTGAGCTGATGCAAGAGTTGGAAGGTAACAATGATGTTATACCTGAGTTAGAGGACAAGATTGAGGGTCTGCAAGCAGAGACTGAAGCTCAAGACAAAGCTTTGAGGTACAAGAAGTTAAAATATTCTAGCAACAATATTTAAGGGAATCCTCAATTTATTCAGAAAATGTGTAAACAAATGACTCGGTGAAATTCGCTTTTCTTAGTAAAGTCAGTATCTGGTCCATGCTCTGTGAGCATCGATGCAAGCATGACATCTTCTGTGCATACTGGAGATCAAATGGCAGATTGTCTCCCTTTGAATCCAAAACCATTCTTCCTGCAGGTTGCATCGTACCAAATCGCGTGACTTTGCGGGTCACAGTTCGAGGTGCACCACCAAATCTATCTAAAATGAATGAAACCTCAGATATGATTGGTAGATATATGAGGCAGTGGGTTGTTTGTAAATACTATGGCATATAGCCAGTAATTTCAATATTTCTTTTTAGCAGAATAATTGTTACATCAGTGACATTTGGTACTTGTTATTACCTGAGTTGGTAAAAGAAATTGAAAGTGACATTTTATGCGGACCTGGGTGTGTGTCTAATGAAAACACTGTAAGTCATTAAAATGTCATGTGACAGTATGTTTTCTTTGAGTCATAATTAATTGCAGGCATCACACAGTATGTCTGTACACTGGTTCAGTGGTTTGAAACGTTGCTTCTATTACTTTTATTGAAAAATATTACTATGGTCGTCAATGGGATTTGATTTGGTCCAATGATAACTGCAAGTCCTGGCCAAGATGTTGCAAAATGATGCAATGCTGACGTCTGTTCTGAACCCTTTGGCCCAAAACATACCAAAGATGTTTGATTGAAGACAATGTTTGGAGATTTGTTTGGCCAGGGCAGTGTTGTGACACCTTGCTGCCTCACTCAACCACAACACAAGCCCTGTAAGGACGAGCACTCTCATCCTGGAACTCAAAAGTTCTGTTCTTCACACTGGGCAAATGGGATGACCAGTGGACGTAAAATTTGGTCAACATAATGTTGACCAGTTATGTTTCCTTGCACGTTTGTCAAATCTGCCCTATTGTCTTATGTTGTTCACCTAGCACATGCTACTTATTACCAGACCTGTTAATAATATAAACTCCTGAGCCTACACATGGCCATACAGATTATTTACTTCTTTAGAGTAACATTGAATTAGTACATCTATTACAGTTCCCAAGACATTTATACCTCTGTATATTGACATAAACAGTAAATTTGGTGTCATTAATTCAGTATAAGTAATATTAGAATTAATCACTTATTTTGTAAAATGAAGATTGTGCTGTTCAATGCCATTTATTTTTATATATTTTTTAGAACTGCAGAAGAAAGATATGAAGAATGTCAACGTACCACATCTCATATGCAAGGAAAACTCAGACAGTTACAGCAGGATATTTCTGATCTAAGGGCAGAACTGAATGCAGAGAAAAAATTGAGGAGAAGGTATGTGTAAAAATGCACTGAATTTAGCATGTATGGAAGTATGTATACATATGTCTTGCTGATGCAGAAGTTGAATATCACCAAGTCATTGAGACATTTGCCGTGCTGCCCTGTCCCTTTGCCGCAACGCTCACTGAATTTCATTTCTAATGAATCAAATATTGCTGTGTCCTTTTTCCCAGCTTACCCCGTAGCAAACTCACATTTAACATTGTGCCCCTGACGTGTCCTCAAAATTACCTTGATGCCCTCTTCATTTCTAGGAATCCAAGGCAATAATCGTTGTGCCACCCCAAACACCGAAGTTCAACCCCTGCTGATATATAGGGCATTTCATGTTTTCAATCTATTAAGTGAAGTTGACAAACATATCTCATGAGTTGTTTGCATTGATCAGTATTTATTATTATTTTTTTTTAATGAGCATGTTGCAATATTAATCACTGGCTACTGGATATCAAACATTTAATAATTTTTAAATGTCAAGTGTGAGGCTGCCTCTGACATTTTTTGAACCACTCTCTTCAGCTTGAGGGTTTGATGTCCTACCACGGGATCACTGAGGTTCAATTGCAAGATAAATGATAAAGAACATGATGTGAGATTACATTCATAATGTGTAGTGATATATTCTTGATTTTCTTAGCACTGAAAGGCAGAGAGATGAAGCTCTACAGAACTTTTTGGAATCTCAAGAATCTTTGGCAACTTACCAGAAACGAATGAAGGAAAAAATTAAAATGGTGTGTATTGAATAAATTTGTTAAAGTTCTGAAAAATTCTATATAAAATGTCTGCTATAAATCATTAAGAAGGTATTAAACTTGAGACATGATTTAAAATTTTAAAAACCATGATGTTTATTGTTCTTAACATACAACTTTATAAGATTCAGTGTAATAATGAATACCGAGTGTTAGCGTCATTTATAGAAATCGTTAATTCTAGAGCACATACTAATGACATTAAACCATACGAAGGTAAGCAATTTCACGAGAATGATTGTTCATTTTTATGTTGGTTATGCAACCCCTGCATTTAAGAAAATGTCCACGGCAAAATAAATACTATAGAGAATTGGTGTCCAAAGTTATGCAATATTCTTTTTACAAAAATGATGAATGTTGTTTCATGTGAAAAGTATCATACCTATTAACCAAACTTTGGTTGCCTAACTAAAAAAATCATTGAACCAAAATTCTTGTAACGCCAGATTTCTTTTTGCAGTTTGGGCTATTTTCTGTTCCAACCAGTGGTTCACAACTGGTTTATCATAGGCCATGGTATGTGCTGTCTTGTCTGTGGGATGGTGCATATAAAAGATCCCATGCTGCTTATCGGAAGGAGTAGCCTATGTGGCAGCAGAGGATTTCCTCTAAAGACATATATCGGAATGACCACATGTATGAAGTCCAATAGCCGATGATCAGATAAAAATCAATGTGCTCTAGAGGCGGCGTTAAATAAAACAAACTTTCCTTTTTTATGCCAGAATTTTATTTTCATGCCTGCCATATGCATTAGTGTTTTACAATGCTGTTCTTGTAATTGGACATAAATGCCTTTTTTGCATTACACTCTTTGTCACTTGTTATATTGTGCTGTCAATTGACTGATATTGTTTGTGTTGAGATGGAGGAAGGGGAGGACTACCTCAGAGATATGTTGTCCCATGTTAACCATGAGAGAGATGAACTACTTAGCCGCATTTCTAACCTCGAGTCGACATTTGAGAACCAGGATAAAGAGCTACAGTAAGTAAATACTTATATTTGTCTAGGAAAAGTAAAGTTTGTTTTATTTAACGATGCCTATAGAGCACATTGATTTTTATCTTATCTTTGGCTATTGGATGTCAAACTTATTCAGACATATTTATTTAGAGGATACCCACTGCCCCCACATAGGCTACTCTTTCTGATAAGCAGCAGACAAGACAGCACATACCATCATCTTTGATGAACCAGTTGTGGACTACTGGTTTGAATGGATTGCCTAGGAATAACATTACATTAATCAAGAGTCAATATTGGCTGAAATTCCTTCAGGTCAACATGCTAATATGTATTCAAACCAAATCATGAGTTGCTAGAACAAAGAAAGAAACACAAAATCAAAGAAAAACAGTAACATTTCAATAGTTTTTTCTTAATGATTTACATCTGTGGAATAATTAATTTTAAAGCTATTTTGACCTCGATGATATATTTTAATTGAAATACTGTATGACTATAACGGTAAAATAACTGTTAGTAGGCCTATGACAGACAAAAGTATCTTCCATTCTGAAATATTTGCCTGCTAAAACCCATTAAGGGCAGTTCTATTTTATCTCATTTTGACCTGTGTTATAGTTCTTTTCATATGTTTTTGTCGTTATTTTAAAAAGGATTAATCTCTAAAAGTGATGGTATTTTTAAATAATAAAAATACAGAACCATTTGATGAAACATATGCTAGATGCCTGATAACTTAGTCTGCACGAGACTTAAGTGACCAGCATCATAAAAATAAAACTGAAAAAAGTGTCATAAAATTGTCCTGAACACTTTTGAATGTGCGTATGAACTTTGTGATATTATTATTTTATTTTCAATTATCATTACAATTTAAATTTATTTTTTATAGACGATTGCAGACATTAGAAGCCGTGGAACAGGAGACAAAGAATGATATGGAACAACAAAATATGGCGATGAGAGATGAACTTGGAAAACTGAAGTCTGCTATCAGTATGTTAACTGTTCAGTTTTTAGACTTGTATAGGAAAAAGAAGGGATTGGTTGTTTAGCAAATTGAAAGTCATCTTTTTCTGCACTTAAATGGCTATTATCTGTAAGACATATGATGTTTTGCGACTCATTGTCTTCAGAGGAAACATGCTACAGCCACATAAGCTAATCTTTTCAAGCAGCAAAGTATCTTTTATGTCATGCAAGTTGCATATATTAGGATTGAATCAATTTCTCTGAAAAATCTTCATATTATTTTATACTAATTGAATATGAAAGAGGTTTTAAAAAATTTGTTTCTGTTTTACTGAAATATATTATTGGTTTTGTGTAAATAGTATATTTCTTACTCAGTAAAACTTCAAGCAGAAGCCTGCAATGTGGAAGGTTTAAGACAAGAAAATCTTCGACTTAAGACAGAGAATCAAAATCAGCAACAAGAGTTGAATATCTGTCAGCAAGAGGTGGAAGAAGCAAGGACGATGCTCGTTCAGTTGGAAATGCTGGCACAACAGGTTCAGCAGAATCAGTCTAGCATTGTGAGTATACACTTTCAATTATAATAATAAGGGCTTGAAATAATGTCTCAGAGCTAGCTCTGGCACAACAATTATCATTAAAATTTCAAAAATTGAAAGTCATCTTTTTCTGCACTTAAATGGCTATTATTAAAAGAAATTATTTAGCCAGATTACATAAAAATTCGAAAAAAAATAAAAAATTCTCCATTAGTAAATTTGGCGAGTGGCAGAGCTAGAGGGGCCAATTCCTTGAATTATGCTTTCACGATGTATTAAGTTAGGAGAGTTAGAAGCCATATGCACCGCCACAAAACTGTTTAAGCTTCTTTTTATTTCTGTTTGGGTTGCTCGCAAATAACGATGCTGTGGCCATATTAATGCAATCTGAAGCCCTGCATGTCTGGAGTAGACAGAGAGTATTTCATATATCAGAAAAACATTAACTCCGCTGAGGAGATTTGAACCACAACTCTTTATTAAAAGAGCTACTGAAGAAATACCCGTAGTTATTTTTATTAGCACTTTGTTCTATCACTATTACTAAAGGTGACTTTATTTAGACATTTGTGACTGTACATACTTCAATTAGCATGCATTAATTAATTATATTATTACGTCACCTGCTTTAGGGAGGAAATGTGTCTACGGACAGTGGCATGCACAGTATGCAAGGTCAGAGATGTAATACAAGTTTGGCCAGTTTCAATAAATGCAATTCCAGTGCTGGTGAAGAAGTGGAATTTCATTCTGTCGGAACTACTAGAAGTGCTGGTGGAGCAAGAGCTGTACTGGCTGATCTCAGGTAGCAATTGTATTTTATACAAGTTACCACAATGTTATAGTGTTTATGAAATGGTTAATTGGTTGGTTGGTTGTATTTTCTTACTTATATCCAATAAAGGTTCAAACATGCTAACCCGGGCATACAACTCAGCTTCCTGTGCTGTCTGTCAAGGACACATGTTAATGTTAGTATCAGAGACAAAACCCACACTAATGCTGCTACTTTTATCGATAAGCAGCAAGGGATCTTTTATATGCACTATCCCACAGACGGGATAGCACATACCACGGCCTTTGATAAACTATTTTTGAACCACTGGTCAGTGTAAGTGGTATGCACCTACCCATGGAGCCTTGCAGAACCGATACTGAGATTAAAAATCCCATGTTTCGATTGAGATATGATCCCACTAACTACCAGCTGCAAGTCTGATAGCTTAATAACTTCACTGTCGGGACCTGTTATGAAATGGGTAAATCATTGACCATTAACTGCAAACATGTATTATGTTATTTTACACAAAATATATTTTTTTTAAAGATAAATTAGTTACGTATAAAGCCTCCTCACCATCCACCACCAAAAATATGTTTATTTTTGTTAACAACCTAACAATACTTCATCTATCAGAAAAGTTTCATCTTTAAATGAAACATAAAAGGATTGACTGGTATTTAACTTGATATTCGATGAAACAAAATAGATAACACAATTGTTTTTATTTATGTTTTAAGGTTTGATTTTTTTTTTGGTGTAACTGTTTTAATGCTATTTAATATAATACATTAATTTTATGATATTTGTAAATGGTGACTCAGCTGATATTGAACTTGCTGTTGGATAAATAAAGTGAAATAAAATACTTTAAATAGATAACACAGTGGTTTTTATTTATTGTTTCGTTTTGAATGTTTTCTGTTGGTGTTACATTTTTAATGCTTTTTAATTTTGTGATAGTTGTAAATGGCAACTCGACTTTCCTAGCAATATTTAACTTAATTTCATCTTTAATATTTTTTAGGATGCAGCTGCATTCAAAAGATGCTGAGATTCAGAGACTACGATCAAGTCTTCAGTCACGTGAACACGACACTTCGTCAGCTGTCCTTGAATCTTTACGTGGTGAACTTAATTCTGTTGTTGAAAAGAACAGACATGGTGATTAGATAAAATCTTATTTTACATTTAATAAAATATAAATAAAATACTTGGGTGACCACCTTTCTGCAGATTATAAACTATGTGAACCATTAGTCTCCTTGTTTTATTGGACAGTCATAGTTTTCATTTCTGGCTACTGAAAGTAAGTTAGGTAAAATGAAAATTCTGTACCACATATTTTAATATTTTAACTGCCATACTTCTGGGATGATTGTCAAGCTCTGTAGACTGAGTATGCTTAAGAATATCATGAATGAAATAATCATTTGCACAATTTTCAGAGGCCTGAATTTCACTCTTATCATTTATGTTGTTGAATTTTCAGAAAGTCGTAAAAAGGAGGAGCTGGAAGTGATCGTGGGGCAGCTAGAAGCAGACAAATCAAGACTGGCCAGTCAGCTGGTCGAACTGAAGCGTGACTTGTCAGACCGAGATTCACAGACCGTTTCTCTCGATTCTCGCATTACCCAGAGAAACAGTCAAATCATTGAACTTCAAGAAGATATCAACAAAAAATGCACAGAAAATAACAATTTGGAAAGAGAGGTAAATTTCACTATGTTAATGAATTGTGTCATTTATTTTTTTGCCATACCAATAATTAGGTTCAAAGATGTTTTATCTGTATTTATGAATGGACATTATTTGATAGATATTTCTTAGAACTCTCAAACCTATTGAGCATCTACCTAGTCGAGTAATAATAGCAACCCCTACAATTAAGAAAATGTCAACAGAAAAATAAATGTCATGGAGAAATAGTGTCCGTGGCAATGATATTTTTATTTTTAATAATAATTTTAAAAATACACTTTTTAAGAAAAAAGATTTAGCCTGTAGCAAAAAATAAGTGCCACAGAGAATGAAAAACTGCAGCAATCTCCACGGCATTGCTGATTGCTGCGGGCAATTTCAGTTGTTCTATTGAAATAAGTAACTCCATAATGCACATTAATTTGGAATGGTAAGCTGATTTTACAGAATAGCTCTATAAGAATATAGCTTCTTTTAATCAGTTCACTAACAATTTTATGTATTGGAGGGTGGTTGGTTATAGTTTTTACAAATTTTAATCAACTTTTAAGCTTGACAGCCAGCAGTGGCTGACATTCAGTTTTTTTTTTAATTTTTAAAAGAAAGATGCTTTTTTACGACAGATATCTTTTTAATAAAAAAAAGGTCAATTGAGCATGTTTGACTATTTCTTATTTATTTCTATTTATTTATTGTTGTTTTATTATTATTATATTATATTATTGTTAGTTAAGGAAGAAAACTATGAAACTGTCAAACATCGAGGAGCAATTGGATGAGAAAATGCGTGAGTTCTCCACTCACATAGCTCGCATGAAGCAGCTAGAGGAGGAAATAATCTGCCGAGATGAGCAGAACCGCATACATGAAGACCAAATGCAAATTTACCAGAAGGAGCTGAGAAAAAGTCAACAGTCGCATGACAAACTTCAGCAAGTGCACAATAATCAGTGTGCTGATTACGAGAAACAGATTGATACGGTCAGTTTCGGGCTTTGTCTTTTCATTCATACATGGCACTTACAAACTTATTTTTCTTACCCCATTTTTCTTTTTTCTTTTTAAACTACATTTAGGACATTATATTCAAACAGACAGTTTCATGTTCAGTATCTGTCAGTTATCTGTTTCTTTATTAGAAATTGTTGCCGTTTTTGTTTTGTTTTATGACACCACTAGAGCATATTAATTTATTAATTATCAGCTATTGGATATCAAACATTAGTAACTTTGACACATAGTCAAGTGTTTTGCTAGAGAGTGATGTTCTACCACTGGACCACAGAGGATACGTAATTGAATTATTAACATAATTAAACTATTGTTTTATAAATAGGTTATGCAAAATAAAATGGGTTACCTAAAATTAAAAACTGTGTAGCTCATAAATGTGTTAGGGAAATGATCAGTTCTAACTAGTCTGAATTTGCTGCATTCACAGGTGTCCAAAGATAAGAGTTTAAAAGTATAAAGTTTAATAAATTAAATGTGCTAATACTTCAGACTGGGTAGTGTGGTAATCTATTTATAGCAAATCCTCTAAAATAATCACAAAACTAATGCAGCTACTCTTATCGATAAGGGATTTTGTTATATTGACTTTCCCACAGTCGAGATAACACATATCACAGCCTTTAATAAACCAGCTGTGGACGACTTGTCAGTGTAAATGATATAACCTATCCGCTGACCCTTGCTGATCACTCACTCTGGGTTGGAGGCGATACTGAGATTTAAAATCTCATGCCTTAACCAAAATTCAATCCCAGCGCCTATTGTCTGTCCCCATACTCATTTTTGATTCTTACTGAAGTACATTTGTTTATTGAATTTAGATTAAACTAAAAGAATTTATAATGTTATAGATGTTATTCTACACTTTGTACCTTTGTTTCTTAGCTTCAGGAACAGTTGGAAAGGAAAACAAGTTTGGTAAAAGAGCAAGATAAGGATCTGATTAGTGTGAAAGGAGAGTTAGCAGAAAAGTCTTCAAAACTTGATCATGTTGAGGAGGAACTCCAGGAAACAAAAGAGGTTTGGTTTTTATTGGTTGTGTTTTGTTGCTAGCTCTGTAGGTCATTAGAAACCATGGTAAATACTGTATAATTCCTATTTAACACTCCTGGGGGTGGCACATTTTACGAATTTGGAGTTTATTGAGTTCACAATAGTTAAATATTTTGTGTAATACAGATTACTAGTATGTACATTCATTACATACTTTGGATACTGTGGCACGATCATGGATTTATGCTGGGGTAGGTAATTTTTATTTTACAAAATGGCAATGGGTGGCAGTATATAGGGAATATTATGGTAACAAAGAATTTTGATGCTGGTTAAAACATGCAGTACCATGGGTAAAAAAGGTTTAAAAACGATTTTCAATACTTTTTTTAATATATTAAGCTTAGCTTTATTTCTTTTATGATCTAACAATAATTATTTTATTTTTTCAAATAAATATTTTACTGCCCCCAGATCACTAGCAAATGCCAAGGTTGGGGAGCCTTAGATAATTGCTATACATCTAAGATAATACTGCCATAACAGTTGTTAAATAGTTAAGATTATTTTTTCAGGAACTAAATATGCGTACACAACAAAACCAAAGTTCTCTGCAGCAGCTTGAACAGCTATCGACTGAAGGAACGACTCAGATAAAGCATCTTGAATCATCGTTGATGCTTTGTAAAGAGGAGATTCGAACATGTGTGGCCAATTTGAAGATATCACAAGAACAATTTGACAGAGAAGTGAAACTGAAGGACAAACAGGTAGAGAATTTAGTTTTAACTATTATTTATGAATTTGTAGTATTAATGTGATAGAAAAATATCAACCTCCACTGAAGGGATTTGAACCATGACTCTAGTTTGAGATTCTAGCTCTCTACTAATTGAGCTAATAGGGAAATTCCCACTAGCTACTACTAGTTGGAGCACTTTATTCCAACGCTGTTACGTAACCCCCCTCACTCCCCATCTGCTCTCAAGTTAAGATATGTCCTGGAGCTTTAGGCTATCGGCAGTTGAGATGTTACAGATTTTGACCAGGTTTTAACTATGTGCTTGCAATAAGAACACATCTGGTTCCTATGTCGGCTCCAGATCTAACATTAAAATCTCAATCTCCACACAAGGTATTCGAATATGACTCAGTTTGAGAATCCAGCACTCTACCAACTGAGTTATGTATTTCATTATAGATTTCCAGGTTAACTAATTCGTTGGAACAGAGTAATGTGTTATGTATTTCATTATAGATTTCCAGGTTAACTAATTCCTTGGAACAGAGTAATGTGTTATGTATTTCATTACAGATTTCCAGGTTAACTAATTCCTTGGAACAGAGTAATTTGGAATTAGAGGAGAAAACCAAGGAGAACTTTGACCTGGAGAAGTCGCTGTTAGAGCGTCAGTCCATGTTACAGCAAGCTACACAAAGGATTGCAGAGCTAGAGGAAAATCAGCTTGATGTCAATAGACAGGTGGGACAGTAGTGTTTGTGGCTAACTAGAGTTAGGTTTTCTGGTAAAACAAAAAAAAATTCCTTTCAAATATACCTAATACCATAGAAAGAATATATTTTAAATTTAATTTGTTAGGTTTTTTCATGTACAGATATTTATGTGGATTATGTATTTTGTTTGTTTACTTTGTAGGTAGCTTATTTGGAGCAGCAGGTGTTGCGAGATAAAGCCCAGTTCATGACAGAAAGTGAGACTATGGAGAGAAAGCTGCATCAAGCGTGCTCTGACCTCGAACAGAAAACATCAGATTTAGCAGACATGACTCAAACTGTTAGGTAGGTAATATATCAGGCATGGTACATCACCTCGAAATTGCGGAATTTAGCAAAACGTTTTTAAAAAATAATAATACTTTTAAAAAAGAAAAACAAAAAAACATTCTTTGTTCTCTATGCATGAATGCATGTGATGTCAGAGCAAGTTATTTGTATATGTATTTATCATAATAATTGAGAGTTTTTTCACAGATCTCTTCAGGAAGAGAAACGCAGGTTGTTGTCCGACTTGGCCTCAACTGAACGCGGCCTGCAGGAGGAGAGAGATGACAATTATAGCAAGTCAGATCGATTGAACAGACTGGAGAAAGATGTCCGAGATCTCCGTGTTCAGCTGGAACAGAAGATTGAGTTGGGTGAGAATATGTTTGATATATATTTAAAAAGCTGACTAGAACTTTAACTAGAACTAGAAGGTTAGATAAATCTGTGTTTATTACAGTAATAAGACTGACAAATAAGTGAGAAAAGCTTTCACTCTTTCTTTAAACAAAAGATTAATCTGTTTAATATATTGGTATGGGTGGTGGAGGCAGTTTTATCGGGATATATTTTTCTGATGGAGCTGCATTTTCAGTAAACTAATATTGTTAATTCCAATAGGTAATTAGGAAGGTTACATGAAATTTCAGATTTTCTTTTTCTTGAACTCTCTTCAAAATTAGAAGGATATTCCTGGAGTTGAAAACTGGTAGAATAGAATCATTCCATTGCTATTGCTATATTTAATGATGTCTTGCTTTTCATGAAGGTTATACTACTCTGTAAAAAAACTGAAACATAATTGAGAGAACCTTTTGCTATTTCTTTTAACAAACGATTTATCTCAGTTTAATGTATTGGTATCTTTTTTTCTTCAGTTTTTTAGCATTTTTTGAGGAGGAAAGACAGGTTTTTGGGACATAATGTTTTTGGATCTTCATTTTCAGAAAACTAATTCCCATACAACTTGAAGTGAGATCTTAGAAGGTTACATAAAATCTGAAAATTTGTTATTCTTATTTTTAACTGGTAGGATAGAGTGAAAACAACCTGTGTGTTTTATGTATTACAGTGAATGACTTAGAAGATCAGATAGCCAACAAGGATGAGGACTTGCAACAACAGTTACAGTTAGTTACAGATTTGGATTCTGAAGTCAAACGTGTCCAGGCAAGATTATTCGAAAATCATGTAGTTGTAACTTTGTTGATTTGGGTGCTGTTAAAATTACAATTTTTTCTTCACTACTTTTTATAATTACTGTAAATCATGAAATAAACATGTCAGAAAGTTAATGCATCGTTATAGGGATAAATTGAAGTGTGTGTGTTTTGTGTATGTGTGTGTGAATGCATGCATGCATGTGTCCGGGCTAGTAAATTTAAAAAATCAACTAGCGCGTAGTTATTATCACTAGCCTGATATTTATTTTATCAGTTTCCGCAATAAGCATCGAATCCTTGCTCTGGTTAGGTGGAGCATATTTTTAAAAAAAAGTGCAAAACATAATATTTCGCGTTTTGTCATAAATTATTCATTCCCTAGGTTCACCTCTCGTCCTTTTTCCATTTTTCTTGTCAAGAAAGGTTGCAAGTTTCCTTCTCATACTATTTATTCTTTTCTTGAATTTCATCACTTGTTTTCTCCTCTCTTTTTTCTGGTGGCTTTGAAACATTTTCAAGATATTTCCACATTTTTATTTAGCAGTCGACATATATGACATGCGCAAAGTGAAACAACGCGAAAATCCGGCACCAGAGAATATGCTATAAATAGACATAGAGAAGGCAGGGTTTTCCGAACTTTGCCTCGTTTTTGGAATATTAGCAAAGTTAAAAGTTAGATGACACTGCACGGTATACGAAACTTTTTATGAATTCCTAATGGTTTAGTAGATTTTGATTTTGATTTGCCTGTGCGGTTGTTTCTCCAATTCGAGCAAGTGGGCGAGTACAATTCCAAAGGACTGATGTGTGTGTACATACATGTGTATTATTAATGCTTCTTTCATTTTTAATACCAAGACACTTTAGCTTGTGTACAATTTAAATTAATCTTTATTATGTCACTGGAAATCCCCTCCTCTAACCCACTCCCTTCAAAAAAATGTGGGGTTAGGGAGGCGATGTCAGAAAATAAGTTCTTTGTACAAATAGGAAAATGTTCACAATTGTGAATGACATACTGCTACAGGGAGTGAAATTACCATGTTTTTGCTGCTAGTTATTCTGTTGAATGGGTCAGTTAAAATTTGCAAAAAATACAAACAACATTTTAACTTATTCTGGGTAAGTTATAAAATATAATGTTTTTCCTTTTATTGTAAGCATACTTCAGGTTTCTTTTTCATGTCTGAACAGGATTGCTTGAAAGAATCAAAACAAGAGACAGCTAAGACTGATGATGAACTGCAGAGAGCACTGTTTGATGTGAAGGCTAAAGAAGACATGTTGGATGATCTTCGAGATGCACTCAGGAAAACTCAGGCAGATTTGGATTGTAAATGTGATGAAATTTCTGAATTGCAAGCAGCTCTGGATGATAGGCAGAGAGAACTGCAGGAGAGAATGGCTCAGGTACAGCTTCATTTTATTAGTGTGCTGCAGATAATGGTGGCAATCTGGAATTTTTCAAATTTCCAGAAATTGCAAGAAATAGATGCATCTGGAGAAAATATTGGATATTTTGTTCTTAAAGGATCTTACATTGTACAGGAATTTCTTGTGCTACACTGAAAGATGGGAAAGCTCATAATGGTGGCCATCTTGAATTTTTTAAATTCTCTAATGATGCCAGAAACAGATACATCTGTTGACAGTAAACAGGCTGTAGGATTTCAGATTTCATGGGAAACACATTTTGGGTTCAGTGCCTGGCACTCACGGGAACCCATGGGTAACTGCTTTTCGGTTCCATAAAATTGGTGATGGGTAAATTAATATCATGGGAAACAAAATTTTGGTTCTGTAGTTACCCCAGCACGGTAATGACACGTTACCGGTAACGATTGTTACCGTGAAATCCTACAGCCTGAGTAAAGCATGTTTTTTTCTGAAAATATCTTACATTGTCGTGGAATTTCTTGTGTTTACAGGTGCAAGAGCCATGTAACAGAATGAACCTGAACTGTAATTGTTTTTTCCCTCCCTTTTATTAGAATTATTATGAAATAATTGTCTTGTAGGTTGCTCAGCTGGATCATACAATCAAAGACACTCACTCGGATGTGGAGAAGAGAATGCACAAGTTGGATTCCCAGCTGCAGAAATATGAGACTGAGATTAATGAAAGAACGAAGCAGGTTAGTTTAAATTTAAAGTGGCTATCTGATAAGATATATTATTATTATTAAAACAATAATTTAAACTTTATGTTAAAGGTTCCATTCTTTTGTTTGAGCAGTTAGTGGAAATAAACTTTAAAAACAATCATAATCTCTCTATTATATTGTTGTTCCAGTCAGTGGTTCACATTTGGTATAGCAGAAGTCACCGTATTTGCTATTCTGTCTGGGAAAATGCATATAAAAGATCCCTTGCTGCTAATTAGAAAGAATGGCCAATGTGACTGTAAGAGATTTTCTTTGAAAACAGTGGGTCTCAAATTTTGTGTTTGACAACTAATAGCTGCTGAATAAACAATGTGCCAGGGTGTCATTATGTTTTATTTTTTATGGTTTGTTCTGTTCAGTGACACCACTAGGGCACGTTGATTTATTAATCATCGTCTATTGGATATCAAACATTGTTAATGTTGACACATCTTCAAGAGAGAGCAAGCCTCAAACAGATTTTGAACCGCTCTCTTCAGGTTGAGAGTCTGATGTTCTTCCACTAGACCACAGAGGCTTCTGGGTGTCATTAAACAAACAGTCCTTTCTTTATTTTCACTTTTGTATTTTGTCCAGGAAATCTCATGAATAATAACTATCTATGTATTGTGAGAAGCCTACATTAATAATTACTGTGTATTTAGATAGCTAATCTTGATGACAACCTGCAGCAGACGCAGAGTCAGTTAAGAGAGAGAATGTTACAGCTACAGCAGACGGAACAGCTCGCACAAAGACAACAGCTTGAGCTTCACGCCAAGTCAGCCAAGCTTGAGGAGTTGGAAAAAGTAAGAATTTTATGATTTTGCTTATTGACTACTTGTTTTAAATTGATGGATACAAGTAAGCCAGTGTGTTATCAAATGACTAATGAATCATTATAATTTTGCCATAATTATTGTTTATTAAGAGTTACTGCCCAGCAGTTTTAATCTGGGAACGGGATCTAGCTCAAATGGTAACGTGTCTGCCTGAGAACCAGTTGGTCATCGGATTGATCATTCTCAGTGGACCCATTGGCAGTTTGGGCTATTTTCCATTCCTGCCAGTGGTCCACAACTGGTTTATCAAAGGCCATGGTATGTGCTGTCCTGTCTGTGGGACGGTGCATATAAAAGATC
>JAULBS010080190.1:0-19299 GCA_032355785.1 Symmetromphalus regularis | reverse complement strand
GTGTCTTGTTTATAGTACAAATGCATGTCGTTCAACTTGAAGATAAAAATTACTTTTTCATAATGGCAATGTTTGGTTTAGTAATAGCACAGGCATAATCTCATTAGCTCATTCACTAACTGTTAAGTACTGTGCTATATTCTTAAATGCAAAAGTCTACTAGAATGTTAATGTAACAAATATCCTATGTCAGGATGTGGTCATAATGTTGAGAATAACGATGGCAAACATCATGATGGGTTGTCATTGTTTGCAAATATAAAATAGTAACTTCATGGTAATCTTGAATGCAAAACAATTTTCAGAAATATTGTAAGAAACATTTTATAAGAATGATTCTCTGAAAAAAATAAAAATGATTCAATATGCCACTTTAATTTGTATAAACTATAAAGATTTGTATTTAGCATAAAAACTAAAAATGCAATTGTTTTTAGAACATAAATTATATACAACAAACCTGAACATCAAATGGAAAATGTTCAAGTTCTAGATTTTCTCTGAATGTTCCTTTGACCCTCCAAAGTAGTAAGACCACTGCATGGTTGTACCCATCTTCGTGGAATCTGATGATGTAAGTTTTCTGGTCAATATCAAAACCAGCTATAACATTTGAAATGAATAATTTGGGTCCCCAGTAGAGTTGATCATCAAATGTCGTTTTTTCCTATAATAAAAAAGAGAAAAAAGAAAAAGAAAAGCTGATTTTGTTTGAAATTTAGTGAAATCTCATATAAGATTTACAAGAAACCTACAGGTTTCAAGTAGGCAAATCAACAGTTTTGTCAAATAAATAATGAATTACTAAAAATGGATCCTTTTACTTTTTTAGTTGCTATCAATGTTTTCAGTAATTTCAGAAAATATTAATTTTCTTACGGATCAGTGTGTATTGTATTGGTTTTCTGTGTATATTAAACTTGATGAATGAATTCAAGTAATTTTTTAATTTCAAAATCCTTTATAAAATATAGCATGTGATTAGTGACAATTATTCAATAAATAAAACACACAAAAATATACACGTATATATATATATATATATATATATATATATATACTGACAGATGGCTCAATATAATTCATTGTTTGAGGGGCACTTATAAAACCCCTAACATGATATTTACATGTGCATACTTTCATTTTATTACATGTAAACATATAAAGAAAATAATTATTTTGTAATGCTAAAAAAAAATGCCCCCTAAGTTCAATATACCAGGAAAACACTATATATAAATGATTGAAAGATGACTGATCTTGGGATAAAGTATATTTATGAACAATTCAATAACTAAACCAGTGAAGAGATATTATAAATTATAGATGGATAGAAAAACAGGCTGATGGTGGTCATACTTTCACAAAAACAAGAAAAAACTTATGTTGGAAATATGGGTTCCTGCTGGAAGGATGGATGAATATGGCCGAGTATCAGAATATTTGTGGTTTAATGACAGTTAAGATTATAATGTCTATATACAGAAAATTCTGGATGGATTATCAACTCTTAACAGTTTTTAAAAAGATCCATGTTGAACTGACTACATACTGCCTCAGACCCAATACCTGATGAAACAGTCAGATGTAGTTAAAAACCCAATATAGTTTAGAGATAATTCACAATTGTTGACATTTTCCTATTTGTACAGAGAATACATATTTTCTGATCCCACCCTTCCTCCAGAAAACAATTGTATGAATGAAATGTCAATTTTTAAAGAGATTTCAACTGACAATAATTAATTAAAAAAATATATATATACACTGTATATTAGTGGTAGAAATATTTTTTAAAAACCCAACAAAATAAAACATATTTGTATGCTGGATGTGACCCCCCCTCATCCCAAGAAAATGTCCCAACAAAAGAAAACATATTATCACAGAATAACTTGTTGTACTATTTATCATCATGAAATTCATAAAACTGATAAGTGGGAATTTAATCAAGAAATGATTTAATAATGAAATTAGAAGCTTGACAAATATTGACTGTTTACTCTCTCTCTGAAGTCTAGGGCAGGTTCCTCCCACTTGGCTTGAACAAGGACCTCAGCTTCAAAGTTTTGATTTAGTGTGTCTACATCTCCTATCTTCAAAAATGTGCATTTCACCTCCACAGTCACCTATAAATAAATTTAATATATTGTTTTAGATTTAACGTAAGTATATATCACAATATACTGAATTGTAATAAAAAATAAGTTTTGACAGCATGAAATATTTAAGGAAATAAGGTCCTCAAGAACATTTATTCTATGAATGAAATTCCTACTGCAGTTATAATCAGAGACACAAAATTCATTTACACATGAAATTATTTTAATTAAATGATAATTGAGCATGCAGTCATGGTACACATATAAAAGTGGAGCAAGATATCTTTAAAGTAATAAAAAGGTCCATTAATTAACTATTTTCCTACCATATTTGGTCTTTCCAGTATACTGTCGGTGTCGTTTGTATCACCAATACTATGCTTTATATGATAATTGTGCATGCAGGCTAGATATTTCACTTGTACCACAACCAATACCAATATTTTAAAAAGTGAATCATGGTTTTAGTTGGGGAATGAGAATGTATGGGACTGGGGTCCCCTTAGGTCCCCCTTCTGTTTTACCTATTATATATTTTTTATTTAGAGCTTCACGCTTCCTAAATTTCAGCATCTGCCCATATAAAGCAGAGGTAAAATAGTCCATGCACATACATGAAGATCACATTAAATAGTCCATGCATATACGTGAAGATCACATTAAATAGTCCATGCATATGTGATTGTGAAGATCACATTAAATAGTCCATGCATATACGTGAAGATCATGCATATACGTGAAGATCACATTAAATAGTCCATGCATATACTTGAAGTTCACATTAAATAGTCCATGCATATATGTGAAGATCATGAATGCATATATGTGAAGATCACATTAAATAGTCCATGCCTATACGCGATGATCACATTAAGTTACGGTACACATATAAAAGTGGAGCAAGATATCTTTAAAGTAATAAAGAGGTTCATTAATTAACTATTTTACTACCATATTTGGTCTTTCTAGTATGCTGTCGGTGTCGTTTGTATCACCAATACTATGCTTTATATGTTTTGATAAGACATGCAAGGATGATGTTGCTCGATTCCAGTCAATGATATAGCTTTGTAACATATCTGCCATTCCTTCAGCAACGTTTCGAAAAGAAGGTCGAGAATTCGACATTGTTGATTTTTAGACGTTAAATTAGAGTATACAAAATCGGCTTACAATAACTGTCAAAACATTCCTATGGACACACCATCAATTACACTGCACACTATAGGTACCATACGACAATAATATAGGCATATAAATAATAAATAAACTTAAAGTTACTCTTGAAAAACAGCGTAAATTAAACGTCTCGCCCTAAGAATAGGGGAGATAATTCTAAAGTTACTTACGAATGCTGTAAACGTTCCAATATTCTTACTATCGCATAAGTTTGTCCTATCATATCAGTGGCGGATGTAGGCGAAGTAACAGCCCCCCATCTTTAATTTTGCGATATAAATAATGTTTAATTTTTTAAATTATTTTTAAACGTTAGGCCCTCCCAATGGATTTTCTGGATCCGCCACTTATGTCCTGGGCGAATTCTGCTTCCAAGGCATGTGTTACCATGTACAATAATCATACAACCCTCCATTTATTTATGTAATACCATGGGTTAAAAATAAATGCCCCAAAATAATTTACAATGCTAAATCATTATTTCCCATTCCATATAGTGGTCTATAACGGGTATACCCAAGACCACAATTTGCACGTATTGTCCTATGTTCGTAGTTAATCATGTGACAAAACGTGATTTCAACTCTAGACCATGTGTTGCCAGGAACATATTCAGAGGGGGCTTTCTTTGTTAATTAATTTATTTATTTAACTAATTATAAGACTCCTGGATAAGTTATTACACATTTCAATATTTTTACCATACTCATGGTTGCAAACTTTATATGGAAAATGGTGTTTCTCTGCTAACCTTTCATAATTTCTTTCCTGCATAATCGGAAAATTGCTAATTTAGTCTCATTTTATATTTTCTCACCTAGAATAATTTTCTGGCAAACACTAAATTGCTATCCTGCTGTTTTTAAATGGGGGGCAGTGTTAATACACCTTGATATAACAATTCCAGTGTGCAGGAAAATCAGATCAGTTCCAGAGATAAAATAAGCTTCTATAAAAATTTCATAAATTCAAAACAAAATTAATCTTTTATCTTATCATTTATAAAAAAAATATTTTCAATACTTACCCATTCAAATAAACAGTTTAGAAACAAATCTGTGACTACATTTTGAATTTTTTTTTTTGGATGTGTCCTAATTTAATAAGACAAGATATTAAGATATATTTTTAATACTAGGAAGTTAAAATTATAGTCTGAAATAATAAGCAAACATTTAAAAAAAAATATATATCTTTATTGCATAATATAACACTGGTAAAATGAAACAATTATAAAATAATCCAACAATCTGTAATAAAAGTGATTCTTATAAACTTCCTTTCTTTTTTCTTTTTTAAATACCTCTGTCCTCAGTTAGCAAGTGGTTTGAATGATTCTCAGTGTTCACATTTGTTTTAATTATTGGAATCATAAAAAAAAAAAAATTCCTCCAATGAACAAAACTGGACCAGCCAATATAGAAAAGTCTAATTCCTCACGTGTAGATATCTTTCTTCTCTCCACACTTCTAATTTGGGAATCTGTGGCATCGGTTGTCACAGGGATTCTGGATATGCACTTTTTATGAACTTTGAGATTAATTTGATACTTGTCATACATTGTTATCAGGTCCGCATGTTTAGCAGAGGGAGGGGGGGTGGAGGGGAGTGTCAAAATTTCATGTAAATGGAACTCATCAAACTCAAGTGCCATAGATGGGGTAGGGAAGGGGTGTTCCCCAGATTTTATATATATTTATATGTTTTAATTTTTGCAGAACTCAAACTTGGGTGGAGGGGGCATGGAAGAGGGATAATCAATACCCTCCTGGCTAATGGCTGGGTTATATGGGTGAACCTTCCAAAGTTGTCTTAAGTAAATAAGTAAACAAGTATCGTGTTTTTGTTATTAGTTTTTATCATTTTGTTTCACAAATAACTTATTCCAGTTTGCATTTGTTTCTTAATTATTTTTATGATTTTTAAAATTTTATTCATGTTACCAACATATAATAAAAATCTTTTTACAGAAATTTATCGGATGAAAGGCATCCCATATTGAAATAATGTTAAGCAGTATTTTGTAAACATCAATCTTCATCAACGATAAGAGAAGAGTATCCAACAGTCAGAAGTACACCATGATGATCCAAATAGTCACGCTTTTTCTGAAATAAGAATAAATTTATCACAAACTGCAGAAAACCCATATCTAAATAGTTAATAAACGGGTAATAAAAACAAAATAAAGTAACTGAATTTTATTTTAAACTATGATGTACAGATAATGTCTGATAAACATTTTATTTTACAGGTTATTGTAATAGACATATATAACATATGGTTGTTTTGTAAAACAGTATGCAAATAATGTTTGATAAATATCATTTTATTCTATAAGTTGTTGTAGAAGACATATATACAATATACGGATACTGTTTTGTTACAACAAATATTATCTAGGAAATCACTAAAATAGATATTAAAAACATTATTCTTTAATATTAAAACAACTGATTTAAACAAATATTCCTTTGTATATTTCATTGCATTAAAACAAATATGTCTCCATACATACTGCATATTCTCTGTCCTTCTGCATCATGTCTCTTCTCTTTTTCAATGCCTTCAAAAGAAAGAAAATTACTTCCTCCAATTACATGTAGAAGAAGAAAATATATCTAAAGTAACAAAATATAAATAGAAGTGTATTCTAGGTTTTCTCTGCTCCAGAGTAAAGTTGGTAATATCCTACAAAAATCTTTAATCAATTTAACATCCATTTTAATCTGATGCATAAAAAAAGGACTAAATATTTAGTCAATGACTTTCTCGTAGGCATTTCCTTTTGTCAGTAGAGACTTGATCTAGTCAATTGACTAAAATATGATGGAAACCCAGTATATTTAAATTACTTGTGTCTTTTAGTTTTAAGTTAATATCTGATGATCAGGGACTAAAATATCTAGCACTCACTAGTAGAAACTTTGAATGATAAAGCATAATTCAATTTGAGCTAATCCACAATATAATCCTGATATAATGATAAATGGGTTTTCATCAACTTAACAATCTTGATACTTCCACATCAAGAAATGTTACTATTCTAGATATAACACCCTCCCTGGTTAAGCTGTTGGACTCATGTACTGGGATCAAATCTCAGTTGAGGCATGGGATTTTTTACTCTTGATACTGGCTTCAACTAGAGTGAGTGTTCTGCAAGGTTCAATGCATAGGTGTACCACACGCCACTTGCACTAACCAGTGTTCCACAAGTGGTTTATTAAAGGCCATGGTATGTTCTGTCTTGTCTGGGAATGTGCATATAAAAGATCTCTTGCTGTTAATATGGAATAAGCAGCATATGATAGTGGCATGTTTCCTCTAAAGACCATGTGTCACAAAATAACATATGTCTAACACCTTATAACGGCTGATTAAACAATATTAGGATGCCATTAAACAACCAATTCTTTCTCTATTTTGGATATAACTGTGTAAAGTTAAGATTGCTACCAAACAAGGCTATAACTGGAGTAATATATTTTATCACCAAACAGTTCAAAGCAGGATGTAAACATTTAGAACTATTTCAGCTGGACTGAAAACTATTACCGTAACAAGTTATTATTCTAGTCTCCATGAGAAATCACTAGTGCCCTCATTACGGTAATGGCTAAAACCATGAGACATTCCACATATCTAAACTAGTCCAAGTAACTTATGTCACTTAAATAATTCTAGGGCAAGCATTGTTTCTACTCATGCAAAGGATTAACAAAGTTCTACTATCAAGAGCAGATCCAGAGGTAGCATTCCATCCCCTACTGATGCAAGGTGCATTCCCGTCAATTTAGTGCCACCTCCAGGCAATGGATCCTCAGGATATGCCCTTAACAACAATGCTTACTGTGCTGTAAATGTAGTAGCCAAAGATCACGTGAAATGCAATCAAAACTCCACCAAGTGATGCCATCGTCCATTCATCCCAGATGACAACCTCGTGGATGGGTAACCACACTGACAGAGTGCATGTCACAGCACTTTCTGAAGACTGCATTGCCAGAAATACTAGAGTCCCAAGGATATATATATCCTGAAAGAAACAAATCTTAATTATCTTGGTGGCATAACATTTTTTTTAAATTTCAAGAACAGAAAGAACTAAAATCTTTCCAGAGCATGAACAAAAATATCAACTTAGAAAATGTGGAAACAATTAAAGGAAATGTTTCAAGGAATGATTTTTTTTTTTTACCAATATATATTCACTTGTGGAATAGTCATTAGATATAGACATGGAATAAACATTGGTGAATCGGTCGGTCGTTGGATCGATCCTTCTCAGTGGACCCATTTGCAGTTTGGGCTATTTTCCATTCCAACCAGTGGTTCACAACTGGTTCATCAAAGGCCATGGTATGTGCTGTCCAGTCGGTGGGACAATGAATTAAAAAAAAAACCTTGCTGCTTATTGGAAATGGTAGCCTATGTGACTGTATGATTGATGTCCAAAAGTCGATAAGATTAAAATCAATGAGCTCTAGAGGCATCGTTAAATAAAACAAACTTTACTCTTTTAAACATATCTTGTAGATATTGAGGAGCAATTCCATTTAGAGATTTATAAACAAGAATAGCTTTTTGATATTGAACTTTTTTGTCCAATGGTATAAGTAATGGTATGCAACCTACCCAAGTGGATGCTGTAAGATGGACACCAATAACTCAACAGCCAGGGCACTGGCCATCATTGAGATCCCCGGTCGAGTTACGGTACATTGCTGATCTAAAGTTCGGTCTTTTGTCGACTGTAATAAATAAATAAAGCAGTGTAAACAGAGAAGGGAATATTGGGAAAAATGTAAATTACTATAAAATGTACAATATTTTACTATAAAATGTACAATATTTTACTATAAAATGTACAATATTTTCCTATGAAATGTACAATATTTTACTATAAAATGTATAATGTTTTACTATAAAATTTACATTGTCCAATACATATATATATATATATAGTCAAACCTGCTTACGCAGCCACCTCTGTAAGGCAAGACCTGTCTATGACAGCCACTCTGAGGATCCCCAATGCATTTTACCTCTATATAACAACCACCTGCTCAAAGTGGCCAGTGGCCACAATTTGTGATTAAAAATGCAAATATGAACCTGCTATCATGGCCACATTTTTTTTTGCTGCAAATTATCAAGAAATGTCGTCAATCATAAATAAAAACGTCATAAATAAAAATGTTTTTCGATGTTGTATACCTTATTAGCTTTGATGAACAGCGGCCCTTTAATCTTCATATAAAGGTTGTCAGTCACCTTGCTAGAGCTTACGTAAGTGTAATTAGCCGCAATTAGTGATTAGTGAATGCTTGTGTTCATTAATTAACAAGTGTTTTAAATCTGGATTAACATTGCCATATGCTAATCATCGGCGGACTTATATATGCCCTGTATATGGTGGCCACCTCTCTATGACTGCTACTTTTGTCTGGTCCTATGAGTGGCCATCATAGACAGGTTCGACTGTATACATATTTTCAGCATGGCAAAACACAAGGGTTGTGTGTTTCAAATGTATAATTGACACACTTCTAGTTCAAATTTTATAAAAATATCACAACTACATATAGAGAAATGGATGTAGATATAGTTAGCTCATTAGCAACAATCTCAAAATTAACAATTTTGCTCTCCCTACTCTTTGACACTAGCTCATATTGATTTCAGATGACATCTGACCTATTTTGTGGTGGTGCTTCACATAAATTGAAAAAACAAAGTACACTACATATTTATGAACGCTGTTTTTAATTAGTTACGTTCTCCTATAGTCTATTTTATTTGTTAAAGTGTGCAATATGTTATGTATTTATTAAGCGTAAATACTGAAGGAAAATAAAGAATATAAATGTGTATGTGCTAGAGTTTTGAAACACAAACATTTCTATTGTTTGTTTATACAGTAATCATTTTACACACTAATACATACACAGTTTTGATATAAGCCTGTAATTTACCTTCACTGTATGAAGATCATGCACAACAAATGCTCAGATAAGTTTTCAAAGTGAAAATCCGGCTGTCACGTTATTTCTAAACACTAACATGTCAAAGGTCACATTCATACACCTTACCTCAGACAAACTCAAAGCCTAAAGAAATGTCGAAAATAATAAAAATATAAATGAAATAATGTAACTAAATCAAAAATAATCGAGAAAAAAAATGAAGCAAATATGAAATTATTAAAATAATTATAATCAGGACAGGAAAAATTCTAAATAATAAAAGTTATTGCTAAAATATTTTGAAAACAAATGTGACAAAGAAAACAAAAATTAAAATTAAAAAATAAAGTTTTGGATACAATGCTTTAACTAGTAGGACTTGAAAGCTTTAGCTGTTTATCCATCAGTCACATGATTTTCAATGTATGGTCAAAAACGAGCAGCTTGGAATTAAATGTAGTTGTCATAGAACACGCCATATTTCCAATTCCAATCCCATAATTTCAGGTTGTTTACCACATTGATGCATTGTTGGTTGTATTTATGTTCATGCTTATATCCAATTAAGGTTCAAGCACGTGGCCCTGGGTACATAACTCAGCTTTCTGTACAGTCTGTCCAGATAAGCAGCAAGGGATCTTTTATATGCACTATCCCACAGCCTTTGATAAACTGGACTACTGGTCGGTGTATGTGGTATACACCTACCCAATGAGTCTTGCAGAGCACTCACTCTGAGTTGGAGCCGATACAGAGGATAAAAATCCCATGCCTCGACTGAGATTTGATCCCAGTTGCCACCAGCTGGACGTCTGATAGCATATCCACTGCACCACCGGGGCCGGTAATATAATGTGCTGTATTGTGAACATCTCTCTGATATAAATATGTACACAAACGGCTCAGCCAAACCACTCCTCAATGTGTCTGATTCTTTGTATGAAAGTTACTGAACCAATAACGTACCTGATTTTTGTCCAAGTCTTGATCGACTAGTTCATTCTCTCCCTGCTCTTGGAATGTGATGATAATCAAGGCCACAAAAATGTTTACAAAGAAGAAAGGAAAGACTATGAAGAATACAACGTAGAAGATAGCCATCTCCATCCGGAAACCTGGCTTCGGTCCTTCATTCTCCATTGTGGAATCCATTGAGTTCTTCAAGATTCTGCAAAATAAATGGTTCAGCATAATTATTAACTGTATGATGGCATAAAATAGAATTTTATCTTCAATTATAACCATTGTTAATAAACATTTTAACACCTTTTCTTTCATTTATCTAAGGAAATTGGGAAATAGAGGGGTGAGGGGGCCTAAGGGGCTTCAATCAATAATTCCCTTTAAAATTATCCTTATTCATAATTGAATTATTCACCGGCAAATTTTGATGTTCAGAAACTGGACTAGCCCACCCCCCCTCCATTTGTATTTTGTTCTAATCCCCTGAAGACTACTGCAAATTGAAGAAGTACATACCCTGGCCAACCTTCTCCTGTTGTTACAGTAAACAATGTCAACATAGCCATTATGATGTTGTCATAATGGAAGTCACGTCGCAACCATTCCCGATCCTTCACTGTTGGTGTTTCAGAGTTGTCATACAGAAAATACTGTCCTCTGTAAAATAATAGTTAAAGAATTTTACAAAAATGTTAGTGCAATAACAAATACAGATTGATAAACTCTTTAAATAGTATGGGTGCAACGATATGGCCAAAATCGTATTGCAATATATTGTGATACATTGCGATACAGCAAACTCATATTGCAATACATACAAGATGTGATAAAGTCATATTTTGATACTACCTGTATCATACTAATTACTAAACATATCTCAGGCAGACAAAAACACTTCTCATCTTAACATGGTGATACATAAAAACATATATAAAATAAATGGTAAGCTTTAAAACATTGTTTTATTAAAACTATTTTTAAAATAACATGTATATAATTTTCTTTAACAGTGGCTGATAAATGCATCTTTTTAACTGCTTGGAAGTTAGCTTTAGAACATTCATTCTAAAAGTGGAAGGTACTGCCCTCCTGGGGGCAGTGGAAAGATCCAGGGGTGGTTAGGAAAAAAGGGCATGGTAGGGGGTGGCATCAGAACCAAGTAATAATCTTTTTAATACAAAATCTATATGATAATATCTAAGTCACAATCTCTTAAGGAACACATATGCTTACAGCTTTAGATTAGTTATTTTGAATTCACAGTATATCTAATATCAAGAAAGAGGTGTGTCTTTGTATGTTGATTTGAGGTATCTTTGTATGAAGTATTTTGTAGCATGCCCTCATACAATTTGGTTCAGGCATGTTCACCATGTGCCCAATGTCTTCAGACAAGGGCACTAGGTCCAGGGAGAACTGGTTGGTTGTATTTATTTTCATGCTTATATCCAATTAAGGTTCAAGCATGCTGTCATGGGCACACAACTCAGCTTCCTGCACTGTTTGTCGAGGACAGAGGTTAGTGTTAGTAGGAGAGATGAAACCCGCTGCCACCACACTAATGTGGCTACTCTTATCGATAAATAGCAAGGGATCTTTTATATGCACTATCCCCAGGGAGTATTTTATATGTGTGTGGAGGGTTCTAAGAATGTGGCTTAGTAGCCAAGAGATTGGGACCCAAAAAAACTTTGAGAAAAACTGTTTTAGAATAATAAATGAACGTACTGGCATTCTCGTTTCTGGTGTTTCGATTCATCTGTGCAGTAGAAAAACTTCCCATTGAAGAGTTGAACAGCAATGACAGCAAATATAAATTGGAATAACAAGTACACAATAAGAATCTGCGAGACATTCTTCAACGAGTGTACAACACAGTCAAACACAGCCTGAAATAAAATATAAAAACAGTCAGTTAAATTCTATCAGTGTACTTTTATACACTAACATGTAACATGATAAAAAATATGCTTTCATTTGTTTTCACCCTATTATGGAATATTTTATTTATATAAAAGAAAATAGTAATCTGAGTTGATAAATGTTATCCAAAGAAAAAAAATCTACAAAACTGACTGAGTTGACAGTAAAGGATTACATTTTGTAAATCCAAAGTGGTAAATTAACAAAACAGACTGAGTTGATAATAATGTTCAAACTTTGTTTATCGAAAGCAGTAAATTAACAAAACAGAGCTGACAGTAATAGATTAATCTTTGGAATTCAAAGCAGTAATTTCGCATGTTGATAATAATGCATTAAAAGTTGTTATCCAAAGCAATAAATGAACAAAACAGACTGAGTTAACAATAAATTAAACATTTTTATCCAAAGCAGTAAATGAATAAAACTGAAATTGTACCTTCAATTTTGGTACTCTGTTGATAGTTTTCAGTGGTCGCAGGACACGCAAAACTCTCAATGATTTGATTGTGTTCAGATTCTTCCCAGCATTCCCAGAATCTCCCCTGCAAGATAAACCAATAGATATAGAGTTTCTCACTGTAATATATAAACAACAGATTTGATAAAATCAACAGTTGTAAGTATAGGCTTTGGATTTAAAATGCATAAACAACTTAAGATCATAACCAAAAGAAAATAAAGTATAAAAATAATATCATACTTTTCTAAACTTGGAAGACAATGGTTACAAAGTTGTAATACTGACATACAGATATACTATATCATATGTATGTACATGTACTTCTATAATTCAAGATCTGCATGCAAGAACCAGGTAACAGACATTTTTGGTACCATTATACCCGGTAAACCACACTGGGTTTATTAAAGCAAACACTATCTTCATAATGACACTGATATTAAAGCAATACTAAAGTGCATAAAAATAATTTTTCGATAATGTCAGTTTGGTTGAGAGCAAGAAGCCAGTAACCCATATCATTATTACTATAAGATACCTATATCATTTTATTTTTAATGTTTGTTATAACCCGGTAACCCATCACAAAATCCTTATTTTCTCAAAAATGCTGTGATGTGAGTTACCATGTTTTTGCACACATGTCTTCAGTTGTATGTAAGTACTTCTATAAATGCCAGTTTATTATTATTTTATATAGGATTATATATTTAAAGGATTTTTTTTTTTTTATCCTTCAAATTTTTTGAAGTGTTTGATATCCGCAATATAATAAGCTAAAATATCGCATCTAAACATATACATCCAAAATGTACACAACTTGACTTTCATTACTTTTTTTTTTAAATTTTATCAATTGTAAAAGGATATATATGTATGATAACTAGCTATAAAAATTACAAACTGTTGAATTTAGTATATGTTCACAAAGCTCAATTTTGTGACATCTGCCTTTATATTAAATGAACAGTTTTATATATAAAAAAATAAGAAAAGTTTGTTTTATTTAACAATGCATCTAGAGCACATTGATTTTTATCTTATCATCAGCTATTGGACGTCATACATATGGTCATTCTGACATTTATTTAGAGGAAACCCATTGCTATATATGCTACTCTTTCTGATAAGCAGCAAGAGGTCTTTTATATGCATCCTCCCACAAACAGGACAGCTAAATATCATGGCCTTTGATGAACCAGTTGCAGATCACTGGTTGGAATGGAAAATAGCCCAAACTGCAAATGGGTCCACTGAGAAGGAACGATCCGATGACTGAACAGTTAAAAGGCAGACATGCTACTGTTTGAGCTACATCCCACTCTGATCAGTTTTATAATTTACAAGTCTTAGTATATTACATCTAGTTTAGCATATACTAGTATATAATAATGTGACAGTATAATTAACAATATAGCTGCATAAACCTGTGAAATATAAGGCTAATATTCTCTTTAAATATTTAAGTCACTCGGTTTTGATAGCTGTATTACAACAATACATTTAATTAGTTAAAAAATGAGGTTATAAATTAGGCACTAATGTTAAAGTTAATGGAAGGGAGATAATGAATCATACTCAATTTGGCCAAAACATTACTTGGATAGTTATCATATTAGTGTGACGATTTGCTATCTTTTTTTTGTTAAGAATAATAAAAAATTTAAAAATCTATTCTTAAATAATAAATTTAAAAAACAAAACAATTCTTGTGTTGGTCTGGTTTTTTAAAATATTGTATCCATGTTATTAACTTCAGAGTGTAGTTATAATAATGTGAACTACATGTACGTAACTATTTATTAGTCTGTCAATTTTACATAAAATTTTGTTTTTATTATCAATTGTTCTGTATTGGTGTAAAACAAAAAAAGTGAGAAACAAAAATGATTTTATACAAAAATACAGTTAAGATGTTTATTATAAAAACTGCATTAATTCAGACAAGAAAACCTATCCTTTTCTATTTCTTTTCAAAGAGGAATACAAATAAATTCAAAGAATTATGGTCACATCACCAAAATATAAATATAAAATATTGGGGGAGATAACTAAAAAACAAATAGGACATTAACTACATAATTATAACCCAACAATCTGATGTATCAACATACAATAAACCTGAAAAGAAATAAATACATTTAAATTACCAGGATACTAAAAAAAATTAAATAGAGTATCTAATTTCAAGGGGAAATAAACCCAAAAATATTCAAACTAAATTGGCAAGAATAAAATTCAAGTTAAGGACAATTATAAAATTATTTTTTATTTTTTTAAATTCCACTAGAGCACATTGATTTATTAATTATCAGCTATTTGATGTCAAACATTTAGTTATTTTGACACACAGTCAAGTGGGAGCCAGCCTCCAACAGGTTTTGAACCACTGGTGCAGCTACAAAAACAGTGGACTCTTTCAAAAGTAGATTCTAATATTTATTGGCAGGGATACAATTATACTCTTTTTCAACATTTGGTCACTGACCTTTATCAAAAAGCCAACATTCCTCTTTGTCTGTACAGACAAGAACGCTTGCATTTTGATAAAGGCTAGTGGCAGAAACATTAAAAAAAGTATGTTTTCTATATTTCCATTTCCGTATTTTGAGCATGCCTACATCCAGTTTGGTTCGGGCATGTCCCCCCTCGGATTCTGCGCCTTAAGAGGAAGGCACCTAATCCGGGGCGGTGTTTTCTATATACAGATTCATATGTTTAAATATATATTTGAATACATTAAAATGGTATGATTTATATGTTTAACTTATATAACATATATCACATCAATAATGTAAGGTAAAATGCCCATATCCAGTAATATAGCTACTATGTACAAGCAGTACGATAAACCCATTAAGCATCCACTCACCCAAATTCAGCATTACTAAATACACAAAAGAAGAAATAAAGAGAAAACAATCATTACAAAAGACAGAAATCTTTTATCAGGGCTCGAAACATTTGCCTTTCTACTAACCACTAAAGTTAAATGTTTCTCCTCATTTTGAAATTTATCACCAAGAATGAATTTCTGGTGAGCAATGGATTGCTCTCCTATTTTCAAATGAACAGGTCTGACAATGATTTGTTAACTAATTGACCAATATATTATATAGGTCAGTTAATTAACAATTCATATAAATTTACATATTAATAAGCCAGGAGTATAAAAATAACTAATAATGTAAATATACAAAAATATAAGCCAATAATGGGTAATAATAACACAAGTTAAGGATTCGTTGACAAGTGGTAATAAAATTTCAAAATGCATGCATTGGCAAAGTTTCAAACCTGCTTCCATGATAGACCATAACAATCCTGACAAAAAAACAGCACACAGAGTGTAGCCACAGACAACATCAATAAAGAAAAGACAACTCAATTTGATATAAATAATGTGCATTTGACATAAAAACACAAATTAAAATAAAGTGTAAAGTTTGTTTTATTTAACGATGCCTCTAGTACACATATATTTTTATCTTATCATGGGCTATTGAACATCAATCATATGGTCATTCTGACATATTTATTTTTAAAGGAAACCTGCTGCTGCCACATAAGCTACTCTTTCCAATAAGCAGCAAGGTATATTTTTTATACACCGTCCAACAAACAGGACAGCATATACCACAGCCTTTCATTAACCAGTTATGGTTGGAATAGAAAATAGCCCAAACTGCAAATGGGTCCACTGAGAAGGATCGATCCGATGACAAATGGTTTGACAAGTGAACATGCTACCTCATGAGCTACAACCCACTCCGCTATTCATTGTTGTCATTTGTAATAAAACAGCCCACATAATTCACATAATAGGCCTACACACATTTATTAAATAATTATATGCCAAAGCAAAAAAAGTAAAGTTTGTTTTATTTAATGATGCCTCCAGAGCATGTTGATTTTTATCTTATCATCGACTATTGGACATCAGTCATTTGGTCATTCTGACATATGTATCTAGAGGAAACCTGCTCCCACCACATGGGCTACTCTTTCTGATAAGCAGCAAAGGGTATTTTCTATGCACAGACAGGACAGCACATACTACAGCCTTTTATAAACCAGTTGTGGACCATTGGCTGGAAAGGAAAATAGCCCAAACTGCAAATGGGTCCACTGAAAAGGATTGATCAGACGACTGACTGGTTCACAGGCAGACACGCTACTGTTTGAGCTAGATCCCACTCCCTATATGCCAAAGCAATGATAAATTCATTTGGAGTCAGGATTTTCTTTGCTCTAGTACAGTAATTAAAAAAAAAAAATTAATGATAACTGACATAGAAGTTGAATGCTAATTTTATTATTGTCTAACGAAAAAAAGAAGACAATTTATAAAACTAACAACTAAATGCAGAAATTGGAACCCAGTGTGGTTTGACAATTTAAAAACAAAATGTGTTTTCAGAATTCAAGAGCTGTTTGAATATATAGTATTATGTTACATTCATATTTTAATAATATTACATTTAATTATCATCCATAAAAAATATTTCATAAAGTTCAAAGTTTCTATGTTGTTAGTGATGTAAAGTTATGTTAGTTATTAGATGCTGTGCTGAACAACACACAAAGCAGAAAATGATAGATGATTTTAAAACTCACCTGAATGCAAATGCCACCAGGGCACATATTACAACTGTAGCATCAAGAATATTCCACAGATCACGACAGTAAGAACCAGGATGTAGAACTATGCCTAAATCTATAACCTGCAATTATATATTCCATCATGTTACAAGTTTCCAAACAAATAATACGAAGAATGCAGGGTTTCAAATTAACATGTTTTCTAATCAGCCCAGAATGAATTAACATTTGAGATGAAAATTTAGCTGGCCCTCTGTTTAGTTTTTAAACATTTTAATAAGCCCGTTAGCAAAATTATTAAAGCAGAGTTGGATTAAATAGAGGATTTTAAACAAGTTGCCATTTATTATCAAATTTATGTTGTAATGGTAACAAGTTTGATATTCTATTTATAACTTCAGACAATTTTAATCCTTCTATTCTTTAAACTTTTTAATTGTGCAACACTTAAGAGAAATGCTATCTTATAACGTTAGTTTTTGTGATGTCATTTGGGCTTTTACAATTATTTTGAGGACAGGATATCAATTGCTTTACATGTATAATATTTGTATACATTTGTAAATGTGTAGACTTGAGATGGCCTCATGAGAGACCAGTTACAATTATACTGAATGCATTATTATTATTATTAGAGTGAGTGGGTTTACTGTCTTACCTTAAGAATCATTTCTATGGTGAAAACTCCTGTGAAGACAAAGTCAAAATAGTTCAAGATGCGGTTGCGGAATGAATCCTCTCTTACTGGGTCCTCTGCTGCAAGAGCAACACTGCTGGCACATATCACAATCATGATGAACAAGTCAAAGTACCGCAAGTTTACCACAAAATGACAAAAACGTCGAATTCTGAAAACAAAACATCAAGATATGTTTCATGAATAAAATTACAGTAATGGTATCAAAATAAAGAAAACATTTCAAAAAACTACATCTCCAACTCAGTTACCAATCAGACAGCTGTTAAGAATAGGCCCCCAGATTTCAAAATTATTCCAAATATCAAATTAAATTTTGCCAATATTTAAATACTAATGAAAGTTATTTTTAAATGTTGATGTAGTAGCTAAAGAACTTAAATATTCTAGAAAACATATTCCAACCATGAATGAAACATTTAAATGAAAATTTTCATCAAAGAATAGAAATGTGACCCGAGTGCATTATGTCACAAAAAAAGCATATAAAACAGGTTTCAGTTCACATGTTCAATGTATATACATAATTATATGTTTGTATTCATTGTCTACTAGTATTCAGATGGCCAGAAACATTTTCCCCTCTTGCCAGATGTTCAACTTTCTCCTTTAACTTTCACTCATGCCAATCCAGAGTTTGTTTTTTATTTAATGACGTCTCTAGAGCACATTGATTTTTCATCTTATCAGCGGCTATTGGACATCAATAATATGATCATTATGACATATTTATTTAGAGGAAACCTACTGCCGCCACATAGGCTACTCTTTCTGATAAGCAGCAAGTGGTCTTTTATATGCACTGTCCTAAAGACAGGACAGCACATACCACGGCCTTTGATGAACCAGTTGTGTACCACTGGTTGGAACGAAAGATAGCCCAAACTGCAAATGGGTCCACTGAGAAGGACCGAACCAATGATCGACAGCTTCACAGTCGGGCACTCTACCATTTGAGCTACATCCCGCTATGACTGTTGAAGGTGAATTATAAAAATATTCAAATGAAAGTGCAACTTACTGATTGGTTGGTCCGAAGACAAACATGGAACTGTAAGGCAACATGGGTTTAGGATTTCCAAAGGCATTTCCCTCTGTTTTAGGTCTAGCTTCCAGTGTGCTAGTGCTTGTTACACTCACTGTAAAAACAAACATTTTAATACCCATACTGCTAGGTATATTATCATATCCTGTGTAAATAATACCCATACTGCTAGGTATATTATATCCTGTGTAAATAATACCCACAATGCTAGGTATATTATCATATCCTGTGTAAATAATACCCACACTGCTAGGTATATTATCATATCCAGTGTAAATAATACACACAATGCTAGGTATATTATCATATCCTGTGTAAATAATACCCATACTGCTAGGTATATTATAATATCCTGT
>JAULBS010080179.1:0-19299 GCA_032355785.1 Symmetromphalus regularis | reverse complement strand
CTCTCTCTCTCTCTCTCTCTCTTTCTCTCTCTCTCTCTCTCTCTCTCTCTCTCTCTCTCTCTCTCTCTCTCTCTCTCCATCTCTCTGTGTCTCTCAATCTCTCTCTCTGTATCTATGTCTCTGTCTCTCTCTCTCTCTGTATCTATGTCTCTCTCTCTGTATCTATGTCTCTGTCTCTGTGTCTCTGTCTCGATTCTCTTCTAATAATGTTTTTGATTCATAATTATTGGGGGAGCTGGAGCCCCCAGCCCTCCCGACCCCCTCCTGTTCCGCCATGCTTGAGCTTATAAAGTCCATATGTACACAAATAAAAACGTAATTGTGTGTATCTATGCAGCTTCTATCAACACTGCCATCAAACAGGAAGAGCGACGATAAAAAGAAAATTCCCCTACGTAAGTTAACTGGTTCATACGCTCCACACAAATTTGAAAGAGGAAGTAACTTACTCCACTTCGTGATCTATTATAGTCATGCCAGTGCACACAGGGTTAGTTTGTGTTGTAGTCGTTGTGAGAGCATGTTGTGAGCCACAGGATTCCGCTGTCCGCAGATTAATACATTCATTTCCCGATATTATCGCTTATAACAGGTATGGGATCTATCTTGATCTTGTTTGTTATCTGTATTCATTTAACATTTAATTTCTTCAAGTGTTATGTGTGTTTGTTGTGATGAATGTTAAGATAATTAATACATGTAGATTGCTATGGAAATCTATTCGGTTACATCTAAGTGGTGAGGATTTATTTTGATCTTGTTTGTTAATCTATATTCATTTAACATTTAATTTTTTGAAATATCTGTTTATCTGTTTGTTGTGATGAAAGTAAAGATAATTAATGTATGTAGATTGTTATGGAAATCTAAGCAGTTACGTCTAAGTGGTGAGGATTTATTTTGATCTTGTTTTTTAATCTGTATTCATTTGATATTTAATCTTTTAAAGTGTTATCTTTTTGTTGTGATGAAAGTAAAGATAATTAATGTATGTAGATTGATATGGAAATTTATACAGTTATTCCTTAGTGGTGAGAATTTATTTAAATTTTATTAAAATGATAGTCTCTGGTGGATTTTTGGTTTTTGTCTATGTGAATTTTATTACTGTAATAATTACATAGGCAAGTTATCAGCCTAGGTTTATTGAAAAGATATAGATTATATACTATATAGTGAGTGACTTCTTCAAAGATTTGGCATACACTGTCATGATTGATTGATTTTTAAATGATTATTCAGTTATTTTTTTAATGACGTGAGGTTTATTAAAAGTACATTAATTATGGTTTATTCTTTATTTTGTTAATTATCACTAGTTTCAGAAAAATATTTTTTTTATGTCATTGTGCAAAATATTTATAATTTCTGAAAGGGATTACCTTTGGCTATATGTTTTGATAATTATACTTTGTTATTTTTTAAGATATTTATTTTGTGTATCCAGTTACACTGAGGTAAGGGAGAGGGTTAACCAGGCCCATAGGAACCAGGGAGGTCTGGGGGGCCACATGCCTCATACTTGTGGGCTTTTTTTTTTCATGTTAATATTTGCCATTGTAACCAAAATCTGATATAGAGTTATCCTGCTTAAAAGCCAGCATATAAATTAAGGTTAATCATTAAAATGTTGATATGATTCCTAAAAAAACTTCACTTTAGAAGCACTGATTTAGGAGGGGGGTGTGAGTAATCATTGCACAATTAGGAAAAAGTTGATAATTTTCGCCAATCAGGTAATATAATTTTTATTATTATATTGTGTTTTTATCTATGTTTTGTTGATTTTATATTTGTATTCATTCAATTATCATTGTTTGACACATGGCCACTCACAATATTTATATTTTTAATGATGAAATGTCATAGCAGGCGCAGATGCAGAATTTTTGAAAGTGGGGTCCAAATGTGACGGGTAAAAATGGTTAATTATCACGTCCTTCAACTCAGAAAAAGAAAAAAAATATGAGAAAAGGGGGGTCCGGACTCCCCCTCTGGATCCGCTACTGCATAAACATTAACAGATTCATTGTTTTGTTTTATAATTATAGACATTAAATTGTTTTATTGTTACCTCTTCTAGGCATATCTTCGTCTTCACCCAGGTATTTATATCACTGTATATAATAACATTTTATCAGAGTAACCTTAATTAACGATCATTCATGTATGGAGTATATTTATGAGTGACAGCTACAGTATTTACCAGCCCTGTTGGTGCAGTTGTTAAGCTGTCAGACTCATAGCTGGTAGGTACTTGGATCAAATCTGTGTTGAGGAATGGGATTTTTTATCTTGATTGTGGCTTACAATGTGTGTTTTATAGTAACACATACATGTACAGTGATTTTCACTAATCAAAAGTGAAGGTTTACTGATTTGGTGAATCTATTAATAAATAATATATAGTACATATTTGTGGTTTAACTTGCATTTTGTGAGCCTCAGTGGTCCAGTGTTAGAAAATCAGATTTTCAAGTAGAAGACAGTGGTTCAAAACCTTTTAGAAGCTGACCCATACTTGACTGTGTGTCAATATTACCAAATATTTGACATCAAATAGCCGATGATTAATAAATCAATGTGCTCTATTGGTTTCGTTTGACAAAAACATTTACATTTATATTTCTTTCTTTGAGGCATGGAATTTTCAATCTCAGTATCGGCTCCAACCCAGAATGAATGCTCCACAAGGCTTAATGGGTAGATGTATACATCTTACACCAATTAGTGGTCCACAACTGGTTTATCAAAGCTGTGGTTGCTTATTTGTGGTATAACTTTATATTTCTTTCTTACAGTTTCAAGAATAAAAATGTCTGACGACGTTTCACAATCAAGAGTGGACATCGCATCCAGTGATGTCACATCTGATGCTGGTACTCCTAACAGTATTGTAATTGCATGCGAAGAAGATGGACAGACATGGGCTGAATTCTTCAAATCAAAACTCGCAGGACATAATTATTCACTGAACACTTCGATCAAACCTTTTTGTGACTGTGACCCATACTTACTGTCCGAGACATCGAAACTTCAGATAGTGCTCATCTCCCCGTCACTTCTTGATAATCCTGAAAGTGTGGAGAAACTTCTCACATTTAGTACAAATAGTTCTCTTTTTATTCTTCTCGGAGTCAGTGAAAATGACATGAAAACGCAGTATGAAAAAGACAGTGTCGATATTCTGAAGTTTACACATCATGTGATTGAGGAAACCAATATCTGTGCATCGTTGAAAGAAGTGCTAGTCAAAATAATTCAGTGTTATGAAGATGAAAAAGTTTCAGAAACTGATGATGACATTTATGAATATTTACCCATGGGAAAGCCAGTTCAAGTCAATAAATTAATTAATGTTTTTCCTTCTGAGAATTTAACGGTAAGGGTTTATATAAAAAAAATGGATTGTTATTTTTTTGTAATGTTTGTTATACATATTTGATGTTGTTATATTTCCCTTTGGGAAAGCCAGTTCAAGTCATAAATTGTTAGTTTTTCTACATGGTAATTCAATTTTTTTTTTGCAATTTGGGCTATTTTCCATTCCAGTCAGTGGTCCACAACAGGTTCATCAAAAGCTGTGGTATGAGCTGTCCTGTTTGTGGGACAATGCATAAAAAACACCCCACGCTGGTTATTGGAAAGAGTAGCCTATGTGGTGGCAGCCGGTTTTCTCAAAATAAATATTCAGAATGACCATATGATTGACATCCAATAACTGATGATAAGATTAAAATCAATGTGCTCTAGAGTTGTCATTAAATAAAACAAACTTTTCTTTTCATTGGTAAATGTTGTAAAAGTTTAGGTTGTTGATGTGTTTTTAATAATGTTTCTTTTATAATCTGACACTGTTATATTTACATGTACTCATGGGAAAACCAGTTGGTTGTTAATTGTCAACTGATGATTTTTCATTTTAGTAACTTAAGTGTTTGTTGTAATATCAGGGATTTTGGTTGTTTTTTATGTTGATTTGATATTATTTTATGCATTTTGCAGATAGGGTATTTGCAACCAATAGAGGCTGCTATTTTGAAACACATTACACAATATTTATTTAGCAATTGACCATTATAGCTGTAATCCTAACAGTAAGATGTTAGTTCAAAATAGACCCATTGCGAAACAGTGTGTAAAAATATTCAGTTTGTTTCTTGAGGTTGAAAGTTGAAGGTGATTAGAACAGACGTTAATGGGAATATCAGTATTCTCACCTGAGGGAAAGGAAAGTTTAAATTGACCCAAATGGGCAGCAGCTGATTCTTAGGTCCTTTTTATTTTACTACTTGGTTTACATATTGTTTTACCCAAACAAAAGTTTAAAAATAAAAATCTTAATAATTAATACATATATGAGTATTTTATTTGTTGATATTTTCAGAATAAGGTCAGAATTTTTATTTTATTAATTTCACAAACCCGCTGACCTAACATTTTGCTAAATTAAATCAAATTAAAGTTAAAATTTACTTATTTTATTTCCACTAACTGTCCTGAAGGCTTAAAAAGAAAAGAAAAAAAAGAAACCTGCACCATTGTTTAAACAAAAACATTACATTTACATTTTGAAGTTAAATAATTTCTTTTCATAAGGGGTGAATATAGAAGTATGCAGGCACACGAACAGTTAAATGAGGAAAGCTGGTAAAATTTATTTTATACCAAATTTTATTTTCCCCTCCCAGGACATTTTGTAAAAAAAATTTCCTCCCTCCTTTGAGAGCCTATGTTTGAGAAACTAAAAATAAAAACCTCTGGCCTTATTTACAGGCAATTCCTTATTTATTTAAAGTAATTTTTTTTATTTTCCTCCATCTTAATTTAATTTTCTTTTCCTTTGTAAATCTAATCTTATTGCAATGAGGTTACCATACATACTACTAAAACAGCCAATTTGAAAGTTAAATTTGAAACCGTGCATGACCGTACTAATTGATGAAATAAGAGGATCATTGTATACGGCCACTGTCCCAGCAAGTGTTCACTTAAATATACTTACTTGTGTACTATAACTTAAGATTACCACGAGCCACTTGTAAGCTGAGAATACGTCTTTCCTGTATTAAACACACTTAATTGAAGCTGTTAGAAGTATGCTCATTAACAGAATTATACTTAAGTAATCCAAGCAAAACAACCTCTTTAAAATATTTAATAGATGTTTGTGCATTTTACCACTTCTAATTTGATATAGTCTTCAAAATAAGTTGGGGATATTTGAATTCAAATATGAATAATTATGAAATGAAATGCAGGCATGGTTCTTCTCTGTGGAATTCCAAGAAAATAATAATTTCTTTTAATCTAAAAACAAAAAGTAAACATCTTTTCTAAGTCTGCATAAAAAAATTAATTAAAAAAAAAAAACCCTAAAATAAATGAACGTAAGGTCTGTTGTGAATTGCATACTGCATAATGTTTTAAAGTTACATCAAGTGTGTAACATATTGCAGTGTGATAAACAGCCATAATATTATAGTTCAAGATATTCAATTAAGATGTTTTCACTTTTAGCACCAACTATAACTTGTATAAGGTCTCTGTACTAGATAATTTAGACAAAGTGTGTGTACTAGTATAATGTATTTGTTTGTTTTTTGTAGGGTGGTGGTGACGTCTATCTGTTACTGGAACGTGAGGCTGAGCAAACAGTTAATGTTGTAATTGATAAACCTGGAGGAAAGACAATTTCAGCACAATACACAAATGCAGCCATCTACCGGGTGACCATTCCAGGTATGAGAATTATATTGTTGGTTTTAATTGTGAAACAAATAAACAAATGTTAACTCTTCAGTACTAAATTATCATCATCCTACAGGTGTTATTTTATTTTTTTGCTCACCTTGAATTCAGACTTAAAAACAATGTCTTGGGTACATAACTCAACTTGATTGGGTCTAGGACAGAGGTTGATGTTAATATGAGAAAAAAAGCCCACAGCCAACACATGATGTGTCTATTAAGAAGCAGCAAGAGGTCTTTTATATGAACTTTTCCAGACAGGATAGCACAAACCAGGGCCTTTGTTGTACCATCTGTGGTCCACAGGTCAGTGCAAGTGATGTATACCTCCCCAATGAGCTTTGGGAAGCAATACAGAGATTACAAATAATATACCTTGATTGAGATTTGATACCAGTACCTAACAACCTTGAGTCTGATAGCCTAACTACTATGCTATCAGAAAACAGAAATATTTGGTAAAATCTGTTCTAACTCCAGCTGATTTCCTAACATTGATATTGAATACCTAAAGATGTCTGGTTAAAAAATATTTTATTTAATTAATAGTATCTAACATTTTGTGAATATTTGCTATTTTCCATTCCAGCCAGTGATCCACAACTGGTTCATCAAAGGCTGTAGTATGTGCTATCCTGTCTGTGGGATGGTACACATAAAAGACCTCCTTGCTGCTCATCAGAATTAGTAGCCTATGTCGCGGCAGAGGGTTTCCTCTAAATAAATATGTCAAAATGACCATATATTTGATGTCCTATCAATGTGCTCTAGAGGTGTCGTTAAATAAAACAAACTTTTTTTCTTTTTATGAATATTTTTTAGTTCTAATCGCAAATCTTATTCAATAATATTGATTAAAAATACTAATGTTAGGTTTTTATTGGATTTCATTGACTATATAAAATGTTAATTCTTTCAGAGGAAACAACGGGATATGTCAGTTTTAGAGTGGAGAGTGAGCAGAAAGTGCTTGGACAGCATGAAGCTCAAGCCACATCCAAACTTGAACAACTCAGATCTTTGCTGACAGACACAATGGACCCAGTAGCCATGATGTGTCAGTCTCTTGGAATCCCAAGGTCTTTGATCGCTCTAGACAAAAAACTTGCTGAACAGGTCAAAAAGAATTGGTCAACTCACACAATGCCTATTCTTATGCAGATGTTTGAGACGCAAGACCACACAGGTGTGTATGTACAGTGATTTGATTGGCTACATTTAAGTAGCATGGTTTTGATTGGTTGTCACCATAGTTGGTACTTCCATGTTTATTGTTAAAACTGTTTTGATTGGTCTGTATTTTGTACCTACATCACTTTCTATTGGTCATGAGCGTAGTAGTTTCTTCTGCATTACGTTTGGTCCAAAATAGCTAGCATAAGCTATGGGGTCATCCATTTTTTAATTTTCACATGCGTACAAACAGAAAAGGAAAAAAATGATGAAATTTTCTAATTCACTGAGCTCATCAATATTCATTGTTACCGAAAGTACGTGGGAATGCAAAGTAGACATCATCTGTTAAAACTATTTTGATTACACTTTTGCTTCTTTTTTTTTTAATGATAATTTTCTATTGTTATTGGTCATCACAACAGTATGCAAATGGATTTGATTGGGCGTATTGAAATCTTATTATTATGCACTTTGTATTTTTATTATTTAGTAATTCTTAGTAAAACTTGTCACAATACTGGATTTTAAATACAATTTGTAAACTTTAAAACATATTTTTTAAAATCACAAATAAATATTTTATTAATGTTCTGTTTATTAGATGAGATATGTAGTGAGCTATGGCCGACCGTTCTGCACTTTGCTGCAGAATACAATCTGGAACTATTTTGCACGGAACTTTTAAAATATCCCGGCATGGTGAATGCAGCAACAATATCAAATGTCAATGAGCAGTACCCATATGAGATTGCTAAAGAAAAAGGATTTCTCAGTCTTAGCAAACAGCTGATTTCTGTTGTGGAAAAACATGGTAAGTGGATTTATTCATACATACATGTATTCTTACATTTAAAAAAAAGTTTATATAATTTATTTTGAACTTGTTTTTGTGTACATGCACATTGGTGATGGTTGAAAAATAGAAATTGTGTTTTGATATTTAGGTTTTAGCATTATTGGTTATAGTTCAGGGTATGAAATTAACATGGGTAAGCTGACCCTCACCTTTCATTGTGTTCACATGCTGATTAAAAACAATATGTAAATTCATTCTGGGCTGGCAACCCCTGCAGTTAAGAAAATGTCCATGGCAAAATAAATATGGAGAAATAGTGTCCACAGCAATTTTAGTGTAAAGTGTACTTTATTTTTAATAACAAGAAAAAAATTGGTATGCAGCAAAAAAAAATATTGCGTAGAATGAAAAATTCCGTAGCAATCTCCATCACATTGCTGATTGTTGCGGGCAATTTCAGAGTTGGGCTAATTTCATACCCTGTACCTGTAGATCATGTTAGTTTTATTGGTTTCCTTATATAATATAATATTATATAATAGATTGAAGAAACTTGCCTATATATTGGATTCATCTTTAGCCTGCATGTATCTTATAAAAAAAAATTTAAATTGAAATTTTTTATTTCTGTCTTTGTTGATTTTTGCTTTTACATGGGTGCTCTGTCTATGTGCTTCATAAACTAACTTCAGATTTATTTGATTACAACAAAACCATATCACATGTTGATATATGTATTATTTTTTTCCTTTATACTGTAAAATAGACAGGGGTAAACAAAACTACTTTATTATATGGTATTTTGAATTCATGTGAACATGACTCACTATGTGGAGTCACAGTTTTGCAAAACCTGTTCCAGATTGTCAGAATCAGTAGTAAATAAATTAATGTCAAGGGTATTTTAATCCATTTTGTTGTAATCAAATATAGCCTTTGTGGAGGACAGAAGATATGGCTTTGCTTTTCGTTTGCTATATATTTCCTAATTTAGGTACATGTTTCTCGTGAATTATGAAATCAGAAATTTATCCAGCATTTTTCACCAGGGTCCTATGGCTGAAGGGATTGGGAAAATTAGTGTGATTTTAGTCATAATTAGGAAAAATATTTCACTCCATTGAATTTATTTAACTGTAATATTATATATAATTAACCAATTTGGGAATTTATTGTCCAGAAATTGGGAATTTTCATTGTCATTTGCCTTTAGGAAGGGGCCGATGTTTGGTACCATATAAAGCCTGGATAAATACCTGGAAATACTTGTAGACCATTGGTTTTGAAAGTAATAGAAGTGTAAAAAAAGATCTTAAAATCTAGAAAAAGATTAAAGTCTTAAAGCCATGCACTTCAAAATAGTAAGAAAAGTAAAAAATCTTGGTCATCATAATGTTGGAAAATATAAAAAAAATTCATTTTGATCAGAAATAACTAACCATCTAAAAAGACTACCTATAGAACCTATAAAAAGAAGTGATTATAAAAATACCAAAAACAAGAAACCAAATTTACATAAGAACTGAACTTTAGCTACATGTAAATCCTGTCCATGAGTTACCAATTCCAAATGATCAAATCACATCTTCAGTGGATAGCAGATTTGTGATGGTTTTTAGCATCTGGTAGTCTTTTAGTGAGCCTCCATGGTCTAGTGGTAGGACATCAGACTCTCAAGCAGATGACAGTGGTTCAAAACCAATTAGAGGCTGGATCACACATGATTATGTGTCAAAATTACCAAATGTTTGACATCCAATAGCCAATGATTGCTAATTCAATGTGCTCTAGTGGTGTCATTAAACAAAAAAAGGTAATAAATCTTTTACAAGAAAACATAATGTGTTTTAGAACTAGATGTCCTCTCTAGGTCATAGTTTGTTTAATGTTAGAGGAATGAATTTTGTGCTTCTCATTTAAATTCAAAGTATGCTACCATCATAATACTTTCTAAAACCAAATATCTGTAAATTCAAATTTTGGAGAATCATTTAGGGTGATGGGAAGGATTAACAGTTTAACCTCCATTCGGTTCCTTATGGATTTTCCTATGACAAATTAACCTTAAAAATAACTCTTGATGGCTGATTTTTAAATTCTACTATTGAGAGTTAAAAACAAAGTCATTGTCAGTGATCATCCATTGCCACAATTAAAACAGAAACACTTGTCTTTAGTTTGGTCTGGGGCTTTATCAACTGTGGCATTAGGACCTGTCTTTGTCATAGAGTCCTAGAAATTATTTCTATCCCAGCTACTGGTGTTTTCAGGTCGCTATGTTGACAGTGGAGTGGTTGTAGACCCTCCCCCACCCTGCCCTGGACCACGTTATGTGAATGATCCCCATTGTACACAGAATGATGATGACTCATACATGCCGATGGACAATCTAGATACTTCTGGTAAATTTTTCTCCTTTTCAAATATTTGTAATTAAAAAATATATACATTTTTGAGCAAGTATTTAGATTTTTTAGAAACAATACATGAAGTGGACTGAATACAGATATAGAATGGGATATATTAAAATTTAGATATTTTAAAACTAACCATATTTCAAAATTAATTTGTCAGATTTTATGGTGTAGAATTGATTTTGTTATGGCATCTATAGACATTAATAGTTTGTTTGCATGTTGCATTTTTTAACATGTTAACACTGAATGTTGTTATTTGGTAGGTGTTTTTTTTAAATTAATTAAAAACAGTAGTTTTGTTTCATCAAATGTTACTTAGGTGGTTTGGAGACTTTTTATTTCATTGTGATCAAAGTATGCCCATAAAGGATATTCAGAAACTAAAAGTTCTAGAGAATGTTTTTTGAGTTCAGGACTAATTTTGATGATATTAACGCTTAATAAAATATATATTATATTTTAAACAAATGATGACAAAATAATTTTAATTTGAGTAACCCTAGTTGATGATTACTTGCTATAATATCACCAAGTAACATATTTGTTGCCATTTATTAGTATGTAACCAAAAATATGGGAAAGTAAATTTCCAACATTTAGGAAAAATTTGTTTCGATTGTGATTTTATTTACTACATGTACTAACAACAAGTTAACTGATGATTAATGGGATTTTGGAAATTTCAAAATAAAATTAACTTAGGTTTTCTTTTTCACAGTTATATCATTCCATGTTAATCCTGATGGTAATGTTGATGGTCGAGATGTGATAATTGTTCAAAAACCTATTCCCACTGTGAGAAAATCATTAATGCCAGGTGATGATCATTAAAGTATATATAATCTACTAAAAGATAGTATCCCTAGTCGCTAAAGAACATTACCTATACAAGTAGTTTTGGCTACTTCAGCTTATTTTCCCATCAAATTTATATATTACTTATAATTCTTGTTTAGAATATCGTTTGGCACATACAGGGATGGTTGGATAATTTTAAAAGTGGGCTCCAACCATCTTGTGAGACTTTTTTCTTTACACTTTAATGTTTGCCATTGTAACAAAAATTTGATATAGAGTTTGTACCCGATCCATCAGTGTCCCTCCCCCTCAACTATCAAAATCATTCCTACGAGCCTGCACATATATTTCTATTAGTAATATTGAAGGGAAGAGGTTTCATATAGATTTCTATTTTTAAAATTGGAGGCAGGGGGTTCAAAGTTAGGACAAAGTTGTAATTAATATACTTACATTACAGTACCTAACTAAAAGTTCATGTTAGTTAAAAGAAAATGGACACATCTTGAAACGCATATCAATAACATTAAAAGCACTGTTCAAGATAACTAAAACGATATTGGGCATGCTAATAAAATTATAAGGGTCATACCTAATCTTCAAAAAGAACTGGAATGGCAGTAAAAATATATTGTGTTTAAACAGGTCTAATAAATAACAATTAATACATCTACCCGTTTTGGTGCAGTTTAGCATATGTTTCTGGTTAAAAAGGGTACTTATAAATTTAAATAATATTTTCTGTTCTTTTTTTTTGCCCTCCCCCCCATCACCCCACCCCTTTCAGATTTGGCCCAGGTTATTCTAAGAAAGAAAGTATGAGTAATATATAAATTTGTCTAATAGTTATACTTATAGTCTGCTTTTTAAATGTTTTGTTTTTAAATGATAATAATCAGTATTCAGTATTGATGCATGTTTTCCCAGCTCATGTACCTGACCTGACTTTAACACTTGCCACAGGCGAAATATTTGATTGATTATTCTTGTGCACTAACACTTAACATTTGTTTATATGACTAATGAGAAAATATATATTTTATATTTACGCATAATATAACTATATTCAAGCTGATTCATATTTTGCATACTAATGTTATTTCCTGCTACTAATTACTAAAATAACTTACATTTTAATATGCATGTTTATTAGTTTTAATTTGTTATTATTATCTGTTTCAATACCACTTTATTATATATTATTTCTCAACAAAAACAATGTATTCTCTTTTAATGATCTAGAAAAATGGGTCAATACTAATTTTTTATTTGGTATCAGTGGCGGATCAAGGCGAGGGGCCCTACCCACTCACCCCTACCCTACATTTAGTGATTTTTTTAGTTTTTTAAACATTAAAGAATCCGAGGAATATTAATGTCCTCCCCCCCCCTCACCCCCAAATGAATTTTCTGGTCTGCCAAAGAGTATTTAATTTTATTTCTGTTTTTAAAATTGGTACATGTAGATGGAAAAAATATGTTTTTAAAAAATCTACTCTACCTCATTTTTTGTTTTCAGTATGTTTACAAAAATCACACTTTTTTAGGCTTTACTGTGAAATCATCTGAATGTATTATTATTTTCATCAATATTGTTTACTAACTGTATTATATTAAACCATAATAACCAAACAATTAAGATTATTTAATTTTGACCCACTACAATGAAATGGATGTTAAGGAACACATCATAAAACTAATTGTCAACATTTCCTATTCTAAAGGCTTGAAGTTTGAAAAGGATATCATTTTTTTTAAAAGTACTTGTTCTTTTTGAGATATTAATCAATGTGCTCCAGAGGCGTCGTTAAATAAAACAAACTTTACTTTTTTGAGATATTGATAAAAATATCACAAATGTTAAGTTTTAGAAAAAAGTGTACTTTTGAGTTATACTAAATTTCAAAATATGGAAGAATATAATGCTTGAGATTGATACTTAAAAAGTTCATAGGAAAAGTAACCAGTTTCACAGTCATTACATTGAATATAGTATTATAAATTAATAGTTTAACAATTTGTTTGAATAAAATCACTAAGTTAATCATGTTTTAAAACAAAATAACAATATACATTAATTAATTGATGGTTAGTTGTGTGCAAAGAAAATGAATTGCTGAAGCCATCTCATTCTCGGTTAGAAGTGCAAATACTGTTGGTGCCACTGATCATGGATTTGCACTATTTTGCAGTGGAACAAGGGATGATAAGTCATGCAGTTTTGGAAAGATTTTAAAAAGCTGTTTATAGACAAAATTTAAACATCTAGAACATTATATATACATTTTTTATCTCATGTTTTAGTTGGCTGTATAGATACAGTTTAAGAAAAAATTAGCCAAAACTAGAATTAATCATATTAAAAACCTGGTTCATTGTGGATTGAGTCACCTATTAGTTCCGCACAAAAGGTAAATCAAAGAAACTGGTATGCAATGTGTCGTTTCTAAGAAAGTTTATATATAATACTATTTTCCTGCAGTTAATGTTATTCTGTCTTTTCTTTGCAGCTGATACAGGGTCTGATTCCACATCTCACCCACATCTCAAGTTTGAAAATTCAAGTAGTAAGTTATATTTTCCATTTTTTTTTTTTTTTTTTACCTTGTTTTAGTGGAGTGATTATTTTTTTACTACTCTTGCCAGTTCAGTAGGTCTTATACCCAGTAATTAATTTTTTTTTTTTTTTTTTTACCTAAAAAACTGGCTAGCCCTTAACACTGTATTTGAGTTTTGTGTCCAGGACAGCGTGCTTGAACCTTAATTGACATAAGCATTAAAATACATTAAACCAACCAGCCATTACTTTAAGTAGTACGAGGTCTCTGAACACTACTAAACACTGTGTACTACATACACAGAGCAATGGGTCCGTATTGTATGTGTACTTTAAGACAGTAAACATTTAGTGAATGAGATCATATCTGGTGATGTAGCAGGCCCATAGAAACGACTTTGGAAGTGGGGGGGTTGGGGAGACTGATGAATCAGTTACAAACTCTACATGTATATCAGATTTTTTTGTTACAATGGCAAATGAGTAAAAAAAAAAAAAAAATCTGTGTGGGGTGGGTGGGAGGCAAGTGCCCCCTGGCCCCTCCAGATCCTATATGCCTGTATAGGATGACAGACATATAGTTTGTTATAAAGACACTAACTATAATCTAGTGCTCAATTACTACACAGTATATTAATTTTATAATTGAATTTTGTCACTTATTCCAGGTTCAGATGAGTATGATGTTCTTCCTTTGCACTTGAAAAGCACGATACCCGAGAGCCCTGATGCCACATACTGGTCAGAGAAGCCAGAACCTCTGTCGGAAATCATCTCAAAACTCTCCTCGGAACCCAGCGGTACAAAATCCACTGGGAAAAAACTAAGCAATTCTCGAGGAATAAAACACCACGTTAGTGATCTTGGCGATCTCAGACATTTACCTCCGCCACCTGAGCTCGAGAAATCATCGAGTGCCTCCTCACTTCCAGCTACAAAACCACGGTCTTTTTCCCTCGGGACTGAAAAAACTATGGACCCTCTTAAAAGAATACAGCAGGAAGATATACGGTGTTCTGGAGTGTACGAAGCTGTGTTTGATGAAGAAAGTCAAGAACAAGTTGGCACTCAGGTTTGTTTGTTTGGGTTGTTAAACATATTTTCGTGCTTATATCGAAGTAAGGTTCAAGCACACTGTCCTGGTAACAAATCTCACCTTCCTGAGCTGTTTGTTAGTGGTTAGTAGAAGAGACAAAACCCACTACCACCACACAATGTAGCTAACCACTACCACCACACAATGTAGCTTGTCTTATTCATAAGCAGCAAACTGGCCTTTGTGGCACAGTGGTTAAGCTGTTGGTCTCAAGGCTAGTAGGTACTGGGACCAAATCTCAGTCGAAGCATGGGATTTTAACATTGATACCAGCGCCAACCCAGAGTGAGTAATCTGCAAAGGGTCTATGGGTAGTTGTAAGCCACTTACTTCAACCAGTAGTCTACAACTGGTTTATCAAAGACTATCCTCAGTAATCCTGTCTGAGGGTAAATGCATATAAAAGATCCCTTGCTGCTAATCGGAAAGTATCCCATGTGGCAGTAGCAGGTTTCCTATAAAGACGACGAGGCACAGAATATCATATGTCAGACACCTAATAGCAGATGAATAAAATATGTGTTGGGGTGTCTTTAAACAAACAATCCTTTCCTTGATAAGCAGCAAGGGATCTTTTATGTGGGGTTGGTATAAAAAAAAAGCTGCCTGATTTTGCATCACATAATTGTTAAATGGCATCTAAAGGAGTAACATGATATGACCTGTTAGTGTTATAACACGTAGCTGATTAAAACAGGTATTAATGATAGCAGAAAAGTAAGGTTAATTATTTTGTAGAATAGAAATATGTCCTTTTTAGATAAGGGGCTGTTTAACAGAGGTCATGTTGCAATAGTTAAATAATTATAATGTCAGAATAGTTCGCCCCTTATGACATGTACTTGTTTAATACAAGTCACTGTACTAAATCCGATGATGTGTGATTATTGTAAAAAGGTCCTTTAAGACAGGTGACTGCTTAATGGAGGAGATAACTCATACAAGTTTTACAATACCTGTAACTAAAATAAATGTTTTGCCTGAATAAAATTTAGGGAAGTGTCACTAAACCTGTTGTTTTTTATCTTGGTAATTTCTTTGTTCGTTGTATGTTTGGGTTTTTATTTTCTTCTTTTAAGGTTTGAGGTAAATTAAAAACTACTCTATGTTTGTAAATAATTTTTTTTTTTAATCTCTCTTTCTCTCTCCCTCCCATTTCTATTTTTTCTCTCAAATTATTAGTATTTATTTTTCCAGATATTTATACAAATATATATAAATATACACTTATAAATGTATGTATATATGAATGTATAAATAAATTTTTAAAAAATAATAATAATTAAAATATATATATATTCTCTTCTAGATGTCTCCACCTTCTCGAGAAGTAAAAAAGCCTGGCCGATTTTCCAAGTTCTTGAACAAGTTACGAAGATCACCCACAGAGTCTGAATTAATAACAAAAGTTGACCATAGCAAGGTTGGTGAACATTATAACAATTTTTTAAAACATTAACAACACATTACTTGAAACAAGAAAAATACATAATTTTTGTTACCATAGTAATGCTTTTCTTTAACTAATTTCTTCAAGATTCTCTGAAATAAATCTCAAAAATTCGTTTTTATTTGTTATAGAAAACGAAGATTTTTTCTCGGTCAGGTGGTACAAGTGACTCAGATATGACAGGTGCTCCACTTCGACTATTTGAAAACCTCAGCAAAAGTGTCAATGCTGGAAGTAAGACTACTTTTTTTTTTATAACATCTACAGTACATTTTGCTAGTATTTCATTTGTTTGGAAAAAGTCATTGTATACTATTTAAATAGATCAGGGGTGGAGAAATGCCTTTTCTTGGCAGTCTGGGACCAATAGCAGCCTTTGGGACAGAAAGAAATATTTAATAGATACTTGGTAATGCTTTTAGAGTTAGGCACACTGTCATAGTTACATAAGATGACAGCAGGTGTTGAACTTCAGTTTTTGGGGGGCACAGCAATTAATTCCTTAGATTCCTAGGAATCAAGAGGGCACCAAGGCAATTTTGAGGACACATCAGGGGCACAATGGCAAATGTTAGTTTCCTATGGCAAATGCTTCAATTTGATCCCTGTGACAGCCTTCCAAAACATATTTGTTTTGAAATATAGAGTATACATTAACTAAATTCAAACAACAAATTACTATCAATTAAAGCAATCTTCTTTTATATTTAAGATAACATAATTATGACCTAGGAAGCCATGTTGATCCTGATGAAGAATTTTTATAATTGCATGCTATTATAATTTGAGTGTGCAATATTTATAGGATATTAATTAAATGAATTTCCATTTCATATCATGTTTATGTCCCAAGTTAAATAATTTTCAGTTGTCACGAACTTTAGAGAGTGACAATGAAAATTATTTCACGAGGGACATAAATATGTTGCGAAATGGAAGCGAGTTTAATATCCTATTTATTACCCATTATCAATTTTATGTTGAATTTGAAAAAAAAAATGAAACCAATCGTTTTCCGTTTTTGGAAACAAACTATGCAAAATAATATGACGTTGTATGACTTCAAAAGTGTTATGTACCAGTATGAAGTAGTACTAGGACGTAGATATGTTGAACTATATGGATAATAATATACTTTTTATATTGTGAAGTTATTTAGGCCACTGTTTTGGAAAGAACCGTTTTTATCACTAATATATACTCAACCAAAAACAAGTATACATGTAATCAATAGTAATTTATTTCACAAACCAGACGATATTCATGGCAGAATTTCTCGAATTAGGTAACCACACCATTTAGGAGGTGGTGTGTGTGTGTGCAGTTATATCACAAGTTGTGTACGCACAGTGGTTTTCGATTATGGTGAAATGGCACATTAAAACAATATTCAATATTTCAACATGCATACTTTCTTTTTTGGTTGAGTATATGAAAAAATAGCTAAACATGACATTTTTAACAATGATAATAATTATTTCATTAACTTTTAATTGTTATTACAAAAAGTGATTTTGTCATCTGTGACAAAAAGTATGTAAAAAGTAAGGCATATATCTTAGGGCTCATTCAGTAAAGGTTATGTATTATGTAATGTGCTATGTTTGCAGTATAACTCTTATTGCATTTGTGGAATATACTATATTAAACAATATTAATTTTAGGAAAATACTCTGAGACTGTGGCTCAGCCAATTGAATTAGAGAGAGACAGTGGTAGCTATAGTGACGATGATGACAAAGAGACATCCTCAGCCACTCCTAGTCCGGTAAGAGTTAAATATAAATTCTTTTAAACGCATTGTGTTTAATCTTCTGTGCTTGAAATTGTCTATATTAAATTAGGTGATAGGTACATTTTCATTAATGTTAAAGTCAAAAAGTTTGTTTTATTTAACAACCCCTCTAGAGCACATTGATTTTTATCTTATCATCGGCTATTGGACATCAAACATATGGTCATTATGACATATTTGTTTAGAGGAAACCCACTGCCACCACATTGGCTACTCTTTCCGATAAGCAGAATGGTGTCTTATATGCACCATTCCATAGACAGGATAGCACATACCATGATCTTTAATAAACCAGTTCTGGACCATTGGTTGGAACAGAAAATAGCCCAAACTGCAAATGGGTCCACTAAGAAAGATCGATCCAACGATCGACCACTTCACAGGCGAACACGCTACCATTTGAGCTACATCCCGCTCCCTTTTCATTAATGTTAAGCTTAAATTGATTGATAAAAGAAAACAAATTTTGACAGCCAAAGTTCAAATAACTATTTCCAGGCCAGTGTTTCGATTTGAGAATTTATACTTTTTTGATATTTTTAAATGAAAAATGGCTGCCTTTGTATTATTATTATTATATAATATAATATATTAAATATTTAATTTTTAATAAATATTATATTATTATTGTATTATTATTATTTTATGGGATGGACCAGGCTACAAATGTAAAGATAAATGTTAAAACTTTGACTTGTGAATATATCACGCAAAGTTAAATTTGACATCTGACAGACATAAATTATTTTGTTTTCATATTGCAGATTTACCACCGCAAGAAGCAAACTGGAAAGTCTACCTCAGTGTTTAAATCTTCATCTGGTTTGGTAAGTCTTCACATGTACATTATTATCAGGGTCACTGGTCCCCTACATTTTGCAATTTAAAAAAAATTGTAATAATGTTTTTTTTTTTTTTTTTTATTAGGTGTCTGATATATGACACTCCAAGACTCATGTTTTTTCAGAGGAAACCTGCTACTGCAACATAAGCTACTCTTTCTGATTAGCAGCAAGGAATCTTTTATTTGCAATTTGCCACAGACAGGATAGCACATACCATGGCCTTAGATAAATCAGTTTTGGATCACTAGTCAGTATAAGTGGCTTACACCTACCTAATGAGCCTTTGTGGAGCACTCATTCTAGGTTGGAGCGGGTATTGAGATTAAAAATCCCATTCCTCAAATGAGATTTGATCCCAGAACTTACTAGCCTTGAGGCATATATAAAAATACACATCATTTGAAATTAATTTTCAGTGCCTCATTTAAACCAGAGGTTTAGATTAGATTTGTAGGTAATCTGTATATAAATTGGCAATGATTTAATTACATAATTAACCCAGCCGTATATTTTAAAATGCATTGCATTAAACGCACACTCTCACGGACCCTTGACCTAATTAATTTCCAAACAAAGAATTAATTTTAAATATAAACATTTGATTTGTCCATAAAAAAT
>JAULBS010080168.1:0-19299 GCA_032355785.1 Symmetromphalus regularis | reverse complement strand
ATAATCGCGTACCTTAAAAATACATTATACAAATAATTACCTAACGCCCCTATTTTTATATGAATTCTGCAGCAAATTAAACATGGCGGTCTAAGTAACGCCGGCTCAAAATGTAAACAAATTACTTTTGACTGCCATTTAAACATAATAGAACCAATGGACAAACCAACCTAGACAAAAAATAGGATATTTTTTTATTTCGAAAAATATCAACATTAATGAGGTAAGTTATATATATATATTTTTATTCGTCAAAAACTATGTTCCAAGTAGCGCAAACAGACTATAGGCAAAAAAATTAATTTTCATAATTACATTGATGGTGTTTTAGTATTTATTGTTACATACTACACTGTAACTTATTAGTTTGTTTTCTAGTCGGTCTTAGAAGATCAGCTGTCCCTGGCACATGATCAGGATTCGAGTCGAGTGAGGATGATCAACATCTCTTCCATCCCAGACACTTTGTACATGGTGGAAGACAGACACTATACCATGCCCTATGCTCTCTCACCAGCATCCACAGTCGACATCATTGCTGGGACTATACCAGGTAATTACAAATGTTTATTAATTCGTAATTTGTTTTCTTTTCTTTTTTGTTGTTGTGATTTTTAGCTCTAAGTGTCAGCTAATTTAATTGCCTTGTTTGGAACAAAATTTGGTAATGCTTACAAATTTATTGAACATTGTGTGTGTATACAATTGTAGAATATTAGCAGGGTATGAAATTAACATGGGATAACTATGCCATGCTCATGAGTCATAGACTTGTTTAAATTGGCATAATCTGTCCGGTTACATTTCCAGTTAAAACATTAAACTAGTATATAAAAAAAAATTGTAATTTTGCTGAGGTGACTTAATTTTTCAAAATATTACCTTTTGGATTATGCTTTGTGAAGTTTATAGCAGTACTGTCAGTTTTTGCTGTCTGTAATTTACAGTTCCTGACCGTAACACTTTAGTTACAATGTTGCAACGAGAGGCAGAACTCCAGAGATCTAAGGTGGCCCAGCGAGCATATGCACTTCCTTGTTCCGACAAACGTGCTGTTAGCTCACAGATTCAGCTTCGTGTTGTACGAGAGTTTGGCCTGCCAGACAATACAGTTGAGGTGATGACTAATAGCCAGTACTACTATTCAGAGGAGACGCGGTTTTCTGAACGCCGCTACATTGCCTCACCTGCACGGAAGAAACACAGTCCTGTCTTGTCTCTGTCACCATCACCTTCATATAGTCCCACAGTGGTAAGAACAAATATCAGCTGCTCAGTGGTTTTGCATAAACTACTGTAAAGGTGGTTGTTAATATTAATCATCTTATGTGTATGCTCAAATGACATTTAGACTGAGCCAAATAGAAATTTTGTAATAAAAAAAATTCTTGGCATGCCATGATGTCACTAAAAACCGTGTGCCACCAGTGTTGACTGTTAGATTGTTAAAATATTGTTCAGATGTTTGATTTTTAATTTGTCTATTTTGTATTGTAAAAAGAATATGTTATATATATATATATAAAAAAGACATAAAAAATAAGCTATCTGTTGTATGTTTAAATACTATAATTAATTTTATTAACAGCTGTGAAGTTATAGAAAACCAAACAATCACCTTTTGAATATAAATAATTGTCTGGTATATACTATATATTTTACTTTTAAAATACTTTCAAGATAATAAATTAAAGTTGCAACATTTCAGTAATTGTTAAATTGTAATAGGTTTTGTAATGAACATTATTTTGTTTTGTTCTTTATTCTTGTGAAAACATTCTGATATTGATGTATTACAAATTTGTTCTTCTAGAATGAAGCCAATAGTGAAAGTGTTTTAAGTGACACAATGCCTGATATTGCAATGGCAACGTCTTCCATGAGCCAGCTGCACATGCATGAAGATTTTGAACTGGACATTGGCGATGGTAGCAGTCACCACGGGACTCTGTACATTTGAAACACTTGGTTATTTGATATCCTTCCATAAACTCATCTACATATTTGATTTGTACTCGTCTGCTTGAACCGTCACACTTTATTACCTCAGAAAGTTAATATATAATAATTTTAGTATGGCCACACATTTCTTTTCTTTTAGGGGGATTACGGTACTACTTTGGCAGAAAAAGAATAAAAATAAAAATTTCATTTTGATCTGTTTTTAATTAAATTTTTCCACCAACCATTTTAGAATAGTGATATTAACACTAATACAGGATAGAATAAAAAATAATAAAAACTAGTCATGGCAATGTCAAAGGCCCATATCATTTTTAAAATGTTGATTCTAAACCTATCCAGCATACCTCGTGAAGCTGACGTTTGGAAATAGAACTAGTCAATGGTTTTCTACATTCAAAAACAAGTATAACAAATTTCATTTTTATTTTTTCTAATATTGGTGGAGTTTTGCTCTGACAAATCTGTAATCGAAAAAATAAACAAAATGTGTAGCATAATGGTCCTACTTGTGCAGACCATGTGCAATATCAGATTGATTATCTGTTAATCACTTTTCAGGAAAATGTTTAATGGTCTTGCATTAAGCATGTTCCAGAAAATCATGTGAGAGAGATGTATGGGAGTGTTTGTTATTAACTAAGAGAATTAATTATGGGTAGTGGGAGTCTAATGTTGCTTCTCACACCTACATAATTATTTTTGGAACAGATCACATTTTCTTAATCATCACATGTCTGTGACAGATTTTATGACAGTGTTTATAATCTGCACATGCCTAAAATAATGTATCCCATGATATATATCTTGTTGTATTTATGCCCAGCTGAAACATATTGTACACATTAATCTATTCTCTGTTGTCATAAAAGTTTGTTTTATTACAGCAATAATAGTAGTTTGAAAGTAATTAAATTGTATGTGTATACATTGCAGCCTTACTTGTAAACCCATCTATTTGTGTCAAGGGTTGATATGTAGTACTGGTACGAAATATAACAGTTGACGTGTGAAAATATGCTTTTAAATATTAATTTCCCGCTCTTTTTAAAGACATAACCTGCACACTGATTTTTACTGATCTAGAACAATTACTCCAAACTCTGTTCTACAGTGAGTTTGCATTAAATGTACACCCTTTATATGTGTTAAATGAAGGGTATTGTATTTGGAGTTGAAACTACAATAGATCGGGTCTAGCTTTAAAAAATAAACATTTAGTGATAGGAAAGTAAACAATATCAAAATTTGTTTTAATTTAGTTATATTAGATGTAATCATTTTCTCTACAGTGAAATGCAATTGCATTTTAAATATTTGCTCTAATATAACACAAAAGTAGTTTTAAGATTAGAAGATAATATTTTTCAGATAAATTCATTTATAAACACGATATGATAAACCTGTTATCACTGCTTTGGTAATACAAATTGATCAAATTCTTAAATATTTTCTCTTACAATTATTTTATTTTTGCAAACCCACTGCTTTTTTTCTCTTTATGTTACTGATTGAATAATTAACATGCTGGTGTAGGAGCTTGTGCTCTGGATTAAGTTTGTAATTGGGCTGTAGTTTTAGATAATTTTGATAAGATATACATATGCAAATAAAGAAATCAAATTATTGATAGTTGAGTTAATCTGACAATAAAGATTTTAAACACGGGCATCTTTATTTGTGAGTTATCATTTAATAAATTTGTTTTATAAAAAAGGGTAAAATGTAAATGTATTATGTCAGTCCAACAATTAAGTAACATTTGTACATTCGTCTACTTAGCCATTGTATTTATATACATAATACATAACATTAGCCACTTTTATTATTATATGTACTATGTACATGTACTGATTATATTATATCATATAAAATAATAATGTTCACCCATGATTCAATGTTTTGTGAACAAGGATGTAGGTAAATAATGTATGATAATATCCTTTTTTGTGTTTAAAAAACAATTCCAGTATTTTCTTGTATACTTAACACAACAAAATATGGGAATACCCTACCTCCTTTTCACTAACATAACATACAGGCAGGCATCCCCTTCACAACGATTACCTGTTGGTTACAAGCTTTGATCCTAAATCTGTTGAAATAAATAGGTGGTTTGTCGTGGAAATGTTTGGAACATTTGGTTCACCAATTTTATCATTTTAATACTTTTATAACATCAATAACTAACATAGATATATTTCAATGTCATTTAATATGTTTTACTGGTTCCAATTAATAATATTGCAATTAAATCTGAATCGTTTATATTACTTAGTGATTATTGGTAAAATGAGAATTCACCAATCTCCATCTTGGGCTAGAATGACAAGTTTTAATAAAGTTCTTTAATTTAATTTCATCACATATACAGATCAAACAAATTTTTATAGCAATATATTTCTAAAACATGGCATACATTATGTTGTACACTGTCAGGAATATTATCAAGTAACACCATTATTAAATGCTTCCAAGAAATTTAGCAGTGTTATGCACTGCAATACAAGAAAATGCCCCTAAACTGCATTTAATTTGGAGCTTGCCATGACAGATTTACATAACTGTAGTATCCAGTGATTTTATTCATTATTAATGCGTTAATCAGTAACTTGAATGTCATAAGCTGTATTCGTTCTGCTTTCAAGAGTTGTTTAGCTATTCCTATATATCCTGGTATAAACATTTTATGGCAGTCTCATGACATACCATTGTTTCTGTTCTCCATCTCCCTACTTCACAACTCCATAAATGCAGCACTGTTTCTATTATCTAATGTTTGAATATCCCTTATTTTGAACAGTACCAGAAAACTGTTATATTCATGTTGATATATAACAACGTAATAGACTAAATCAGTTTCTTTAAAAAGTGGTTTTAAAGAAGCCCAGTATTGATGAAATGGCAGATAAGCAACATGATCTATCAGTATGGTGTCAAGCTATGACCAGTATAAAATGATGTTGAATCTCATTGCATGTCATTTGAAAAACATCAGTATGTTCACTTACAGCAATTTCCTATCTTTGTTAATCACCTTTTTTTGTACATCAATTTTATAACTACAAGTGGCTTATTTGGAGAAAGCTTTAAGAAGCTATCGGGTTAAATGATTTGCATCAAATTGAAACAACTTGTACAAAACAGGACATATTTATAGAGTATTCTAACACCTTTGATATATTATCATAATCATGAACATGCCTACATTGAGCAGTGCCTTATTTTGCCATCTACTATTTACACATTAATACTTGATATTTTAGGGCACATGACACCATTAAAATGAAACCCAAACATTTAAGTCCAAGAAAGATCATTCCTTGTCATGGGACACAGCAGTTATATTGTGGGCCAAGAGTGTCCAGATATCCAACATACTTTGTCAACACAAATGTAATGAATTTACTTGTCCACTTGCCAGTAGATAGTGACATTTTCAGAGAAGAATAAAATTAAGCATAAAGAATCATTAAACAATGCTATAAATGACCTAACAGGTATTGTATATTATTGTGGCTAAATTCAACAGCAGCTAATAATCATGGCATCAAGGTAATGTCAGATGCTATTACCTTTATAATCCGAACAGAACGATACCCAATATTTTCTAAGTTCATGATGATTTACCATAATGGTAAGAATGGGCAAAAACAAATATTTTGACCTCCATATCTCCGTTCTCAAAATACAAGGTAATTGCAACATGTTCTTAGGGTGTCTATGCATGTTTTGTCCACAACATTGTTGCCATGCAAGGTATTTTGAGTTGTTTGAAAATTAAGGAATGTTGGAAGTGGTACCTGATTTGCCATACCCATGGATTTTTCCAGCACATCCCAAAAAGAACACAAACCTTTTGTCACCTGTAGCAACTGGAAATGTTTGTCAGTAGGCTTATCACTTCTTTAGATTAATGAAAAGTGATTTTAATACTGACTTAATATACTTTACTAATTTAAGTTGGAAACGTTTACAAATATAATGCTCACTTTGCCAAAGTACTTTAACAAGTGAGACCAGATTTATATTATATGAAGTTACATTGTTACCAAATGATAGTACTATTTTTTTTATTATAGTAGGTTGTTCCTTTTTTACAGATTTCAAGGTGTGTTTTTTTCAGAGATAAAAAACTGAATGTTTCAAAAATTTAAATTTAGTATTGAAAGAAAAGTATTTTAATTTAAAGAAAATTATTAGAATAAATACATTTTAATCCTCTATTTTATTTCTCAAAACTGCTCTGTAAAATTGTTTTAGTGATTTTAAAATGTATATTATTTTGTTTTTATGATTGAGTGTCAAACACTTTAACCTATATAGTAATATATAAGCAATCAATTTTGGAGAGAAAGTTACATATATATAATAAATGAATGATGAATACATTATCTGATGTCTATGCATGTTGAATGTATGTATATTTCGATCTCAATGATGTACATGTATATTACACTTGACATGTTATGTGTCTAGAGCACATCACTGCTTCATATGACATGTTATATTTATGCATATTATACATTTAAATATTCATACTGCCACCCATGTCTGTAAATCATTGTGATAGAGGAAACAATCTGTCATTTTAGACAGAAATACTGGAAAATTAGAAACTTGTAGATATGTATTATAGTATCAGAACCTTCTGGTGCTGTGCACTAGTATTTTGGATCTGTTCATTTAGAATGTACACAAAACATATTGTTATTTTAGACACACATACACACCTTGTATGTAACTTCTTCCCATGTAATGACTATAGCTAGTGGAAAATGATAGAGGTCATTTACCAAACTTTTTTTTTGCAATATAAAGTACTGTTCCATCCACCCTAGAATTCATTTAGATCTTACTTCCCCCACCCACAACCCCCCAAACAAACAATAAGCCCTCCCAAATAGGGAAAACAAATTATTTGTCTCGTCATTATATGCATACTCAAATGTCTATGTATATAAGATGATAAACAACATGAATGATGTCTGTTAAATGATAGTCTTTGATAAACTGGTGGAATGTAAAACTGTTAGGAATCAAAATGCATTACCTGTATGATACAGAATATCTTTGTTCTTATCAAAGTGTTACATTCTACTAGGAAGTAATATGAATATGGATTTTATGTTGTAGTAACAAAAGAGTTAATTATTAACTCTTACAGCATTGAGTAATTGATATGTGGGTGCTATGTTCATTTAAAATTATTTTTAAAAATTTCACATGAAATGGAAAAACCTTATTAAAATTGATGCTGAATAGCATTAATAGATGTACCTTATGAAATTAATTTTGTCATAATGCATGTGATAAATTAAAAATATTTTACTTGGGACATTTCATAAAAAAATTGAACTTTATTTAATGGTATTTTAATTCATCATGTCAATTGCCTTTAAATTAAAACATGAGAAATTATTTAAGCCATTCAGCTTAAGTTTAAACAATTTCATTCAGTATGTGCTTGTCCCAATAGGTACTGCATTGCACATGCACAATTTGCCAATGGCACGTGCTCTCACCCTATATATACATACATAAAAATAAATATTCTTTAATACACGCATTAGTATTTATGTTTTTGTAGGTTATGTACAGATATATGTTAATGTTAGTTAATAGAATTACATGTATAGAATATTACCACAACGTTGTTTCCTGCCATCTGTGATGTGATTATAAATTGTAATTGTTTCTTTATCATTTATTAGCTATGGTGACTTCTGTCAGGCAGAAGTATACATTTTAAACTTTATTTAAAAAACATTCTGACCAAAGATTTCAGTTAAGTGAGATGGTCAGTGTTTTCATTTATTAGTTTGTTTTTTAATTATAAATCTTGAGTGCAGCTGAACAGATTTAATGACATGATTAAAGTGTCTGGCCCACATTTATAATATTTGTGGCATTTTTGATGTCTTAAAAATGTATGTATGGGTCTCAACCACATTGGTAAAAATTGCTTTGAATTGTTCATCCACTGTCTAAATAATGTTTATGCTATTTGAGAATCCAAGAGAGCCACATTCACTGATTTTCCAACATGTTTTACTTTCTGTCAAAAATGGCCGAGCATTTTGACAAAACAGTGTTGGATAACTGACAATTTTGTTTCTTTTATAGCCCTCAGATTGGCCAGAATATTTTTTTAAAATTAAAGGAATGCTAATACAAATACTTTTGATAGCATAATCAAAAAACAAAATTTAATGTACTTCTCTTTCAAAGTGTGGAGTAAACAGTGTGGAAACATTTTTCTTTTCTAAGGACTGCTTAAAATGTATAAATATTTGAATAACTAATTTTCAGAAGTTGAAAAAAGTATTTGATCTGAAGTAATTATACCTATTATTGTGTGTTAGAATTATTTTACAATCTTGAAACAGCCAAGAAGTGCTTTGATTACCATTATTTATGCAACTCAAAGATGCAATAGTGCACTTGTTTTATAAACACCACCGATTGATTCCAAAAAAATTAACTAGCAACTGACAGCTGTGTATATGTTGTAATTTCGTTCTGATGATTGCATACTTAACTTCAGTCTTAACTATGTTTATTGAGGGGAAATAACTCATTGAATTTCAATCAAATTACTAGATCATTTCAGGCTGAATTGTAAAATTGCTTGCTTAGCTCTTTATCCCTTTCTGTTCTGTGTAGACAAATAGTATGTTACTTCCAGTAGATTTTGGGTATTGATACATATGGACAACATTACTAAATTACTATATCATTTTTTTTTAAAGCATCCTGGAAGATTATTTAAATTAATTTTGTAAAAATATTTGAAATTTAAAAAAGTTTCTTAATGTCTTGATTCAGTAATATAAGGTCTTTAATATCTTCTAATTTTTTCTTTTTAAATCCTCTGTTTACTTGTAGTCTGTTTGCTACAAATGACGTTATCAACAGTTATTATGTGGAAATTTAGCATTATGTGCATTACTGGCAATATAATTAAGGCAACCAAAATCCTACTCAACATTTTTACATTTTTCAAAATAATTCATATAAGAATATTCTTTATATATATGAAAATATTGTTCATATGTAATGGAAAAACATTAAACTTCAAACATTATTTTTCCATTCGATATGTAACTATGGTACCATTTTTGAGTAAATGTACAAGATCTGGAACACGCCCATTATCTGATTATTGGTTGTACCATACAAATGTTCTTCTAAATGACTAATTCTGACATGTGGACATAATACCATGCATTATGTCGTATATAGTACCATTGAACTGTTATTGTTGAGTTTCCTCCATAAATTTGTTTACATTTATTTTTTTCAAAACATGCTCTCGCTATTGATGCTTGTTGCATTTATTTGCCATGTTTTGTTATGAAGATTTAATATGTTAACTTATTGCTTGCTAAGTTGTTTCTGTACATATTTGCGTATGGTTATGTCTGTGTGATCATCTTTTTGTAAATTAATAAACTTTCAACGATTTATTTATGTATTGATATTTGTTTTATGTGTGGATTGTAAAAGTATACTTATTAACATACGTCCAGGACCAGTCCACAAAATGGTGGTTTTAAAATCGGAAAAAAATTAAAACAACTTGTTGCAGTTAGATCCATAGGGAAATATACACTATTTATAAATAGCAAATTTTATTTTATTTTTAATACTATTTTTAATAAAATCAATCTGCCTCCTTCATATCCTAGATCCACCTTTCGAGTAAAATACAGAATAATGTGTGTTTTTTAAAGTGAAGGTGCATGGTTTTATTTTATTTACGTCTAAATAGGCCTACAAGAAAATCTTCTTTTTTTTTTTTTTTTTTTTTTTTTTCGCTCATTATTTAATGGAACAGGTGCTATTTATTTATTATTTTTTTTTTTTTATGAAAAGCTACATAAGATACCTTGTTGGTAATGAAAAAATGTGAGTTTTCTGTGAGAGCGTAATGTGATAATTATCAAATATTTGACGTCCAATAGCTGGTTATTAAATCAATTGCTGTAGTGATATTGCTAAAAACAATATTCAAAATTAAATTTTAAAAACAGTAAATACAAAGAATTAAAAAATAAATCGGTAATAATAAAAATAATAACTATGGCTATTAAAGCTGAAATATCACATTTTAAAATATCTTTTATTAATGTAAGATAAAAACAAAACTGCCGTTTTAATGAACGCGCGCCTTCTATCAACGAATATTGGCTGTATTTGAGATACGGTCTTACCCCTGGGTATTAGGTGTCGTTCATAATAATAATTATGATTAATACATTTAGTAGCCACAATTTATCATCTCTAGCAGCAGTTGTCATTTAGTCTTGGCTAACTAAGGCCTCATTAACATTTGTCCTCAAAATGGACATTGGGGCCTACTGCTCCATTTACTGGACAATATTGAAATGAGTTCGTAACTTCTGAAATAAGCAAGTGCTCTCTATGTTAACCTAAAATATATAGATCTAAGATTATGTTAAGGAGTGGATCTAGAATACTAAGGGGTTCATGATTCTCGACATTTTCCTTTTCGAACAAAGTACGAATTTTCAGAACCCCCATCCCGCCCATAAACAAAAATGAATGAAAGAAAAACTTACGCTTAAATGATGATTTTAAAAGAGTTTGTAATGATTAATTTAAATTCGTACAATATCCGTGACCTTTTCCCGCGTAGATTTATGTGAATTGGAAAACATTGATGGTCTATTTATAATTGTGAATAATAAACAAAAACTTGGAGAAATGCCACCCATCCTCACTTCCGGCAATAGCTTATCTCTTTGTCATCAAACATGCATTGGTAACACGAAAACTGATTACTGTACCCACCCATCCACACCCTCCTCCCGAAGAAGTGATTCGTCTGATCCACTCATGAATATAACCACCTTATTTTATTGTAATAAGCAAACACTCCAAATAGTGATTTTCAGTATACTGATCAAAACGAAGTGCTTCCTTTGGTATCGGCTTATCTTGTTCGATTGTCAACGATAGTTCGGGTCTATTAGAATGGATTCCAGTATAGGCAGGGGCTAAATCCTGGGGGTGAGGTAGGGGGGAGAGATGATGGGGACACATTCCCCACTTTTAGGACACGGGGATTTAAGGCATGGACTTTAGGGGCTGCAGTCCAGGGGCCTCTTTAGCCTTGTAAAAATAAATATAATTTTTCTTTAGGGCCTAGGCCTAACCCTTAATCCGGCAACGGTCACGGGCGAATCCAGGGTTTTAGATCTATCATTTGTTTTCTCTCTCTCTCTCCAGCACTTTACACTGATTTTTATTTTTTACATTAAACCAATGTGTGACCCCCAATAGCCGATGTTTATTTTTGTGCTGGGGGGTCGTTAAACAATCAATCAATCTCTCTCCATTTTATTTTAAATTTTCACTTTTGTCTCCCCACCCCATCATCATTACCATCACTCAATATTAGATCCTACAGGGTCAGTGGGATCCAGTATATCACGAAAGGGAGAAACCTTGATATTGTTAAAAATTTGAGGAATAAGCCTATTTACGCGTGAATTATAAAGGGCCTAAAGAAAACACTGCGAAAAGAGGACGCCCCCTTACATCCGCGCGTATCAATACTATTTTACCTTCACCCAATCAATTTAATTTTTAAAGAAAAAGACGCGTTAATTTTAAAAGTGGTTGTGTCATCAACCACGTTCCGTTAAACTTCAACCCCCCCCCTTCCCTAAAATACTAAATCCGCCCTTATTATGTTTCGGTTCCCTCCCTTGCCGTTATGAGCTCGTTCATAAATAGGAACCCCTGCCCTTCCTTCTCTTTAGAGATGTCCTGGTGCAGGTGAATTCACGATATGTGTTTTAGTGCGCCAAATCACGAGTGCACAGCCCCAAATGTCCAAACTGTTATTAAGGTGATCGATACAAACCGCGTTTCTGCGACCTGGCACGGGACTGTAGGCACGACATCAACTGTACCAGTGCCACGCTGACCGGCACGGCGACGTGTTTATAAGTATCTCCGCAGAATGTCGTACAAGGTGGGTGATAGCTAGTAGATACTATTTTAATATACAATCGTATTCAATTGAGTTTAGTTTTCATTCATAATTATTTAAATTTAAAACTGTTCAGCCACGAAATGGGCTCTATGTTATAATATTTTAACAAACCATGATCCGGCCTATCTTAATCGATTATGGCTACGGTGAATTATGAAAAGTGATTACAATTACTATATTTTATTTATAACATAACGTTACTGTAAATGTTTTGAAATTACGTTAGGTACTGGATTTTCATTGTTTTTGTCGTGTTAGATTCTTTCTAAGCGATGTGAATACGTGCTAGAGCTCACGTACACCACTTTCCCCACGCCTGTTCAGTTCAAAAAGTCTTCCGTGTCAGTGTTATTTGCTTTGCGTTGTGCGATTTAAAATTAATTTCCGTGATTTCATCTGAAACTTATACTAGAAATGGCTGAAATGTCTCGATTCTAGAGCTATATAACAGTAAATAGAGCAAACCACAGTTCAACCAATGAATTAACTGTCTTACATAGCTGACACAAATACGAGATGTCTATTTATAAATATAGAACACGTCACAGGGGCGAATCTACTGTGTGTTGTTAATTACAATATTGACGCATAACTGTAGCTATCGGCTGGAAACATGGGGGTGAGGGCGGTGCTAGGAGATAAACGAGAGGGAAAATAGGCTAATACAATAAGCCTTCTTTAGAACTAATATTAAATAAATAAAATGGAATGTGTGCGCAAAATACTGCCCGTCAGCGAAAGGTGATGGGGTGGAGTATTCAACGGTGGTTGTCGGACAATAAAAGGAAAATGAAGCATAATTTATCGAAAACAAAATGTGCCAGTTTTATTCCCAAGCTTCAAAATAAAAATAAAAATTTAAATCTGAAACATACCAGAAATCATGTCTGTTATATTTAATATGGGGAAGCACTATCAAAACAAAATTGTTTTAGGCCTAATTGGCGAAAACCTATCCAGCGTAACTAAATATATATGGAAACAAAACCCCCACCATCCCCCCACCCCAACACACCTTTAATATCCTATATTTTCATTTATAAATATATACTTTTCATTTATAAATATATACTTAAGATAACACAGATAATTATATGAGATAAACATTAGTCAAAATATTTTGCAATCTCTGGTCTTATCCAGAATAAAAACGGTGACGCAGCTCCACTTACTCCATCGTTGCTCACATTTTTCATACCACAAAGAAACACATGCTCAAACAAAAAGGCCAGTCCCAAAATGCCAAAAGGATGGATATAGTTTTGCCTTCGAGAAGATTTATTCACGGTTCATTTTGTCCACAAAAATTCGTTCACTTTAGATGATTCGTCCACAGCCCAAAATCTTCCCCTGATAATTCAGTTCATAGTTCATCCACCTATTTTGGTTTTTAACCAATTTATGGTATATTTCGCTCACAACTTAAAATGCTGCTGGACAATTCGTCCACCAGTTTCTTTTCTCTTTAATGATAGATTAACATTAATTTGATTATTCGTAGTTGAACAGGCGCGGATGCAGGATTTCTGAAAGGGGGATCCAAAGAGGATTTCTGAAAAGAGGGGGGGGGGGTGTCCAAAAGTGATGAGTGAATAGAAATGGGAGCAAAATGGTTAATTTTCACATCCTTCCACTCGGTAAAAAGGTAAAAAAAAAAAAAATCTTGCAAAGGAGGGTGTCCTGACCCTCTGGATGCCCCCTGGTTCCGCTAATGTAGAAGCTTTATTTGAGTATAGGCCCGCTTGATTATTTGTTTGGTATGATGTGGGGTTTTGTTGCTGTTTTTCCGCATTGTAATATTCATAATTCTAAAGATGTCGGATGGCAGCTTTTTTATATTGATATCTTTTTTTCTTCGCTCCCCCACAAATGCGGAATTAATATGCAGTTTCTTTAATGTTGTACATAACATGTAAAGTTACTAAGATACAATATACTTTATTTATTCTGTAAAGTCCTGGTGGGGTGGAGTCAGGGCTGGATTTATAAGGGGCCAAAGGGGGCAATTACCCATTCCCTCGCTGCAGGCTTCCTCCCAACTCAGGACTTTCTGTATTTAAAAAAATGCAGTAATTATAAAATTTGTTTTATTCATTCATTTTATTTCATTTTTATTACTTTGTCGTGTAATTTAATTTCTAGGTTGAGGGTCTCCCGATCTTGAAGTGCCCCGGGTCCCCCAGGGTCTAAATCCGGCCCTGTGTGGTGTAGGAATTAGCATACGCCAACGTTATCAATTTTATCCTCTAGTAGAAAACCCATGTATAGAACACCATATAACAACACAGAATTCAGAGTTGTCAGGGGCGGGTTCATGATATTGGAATAGGGGTCCCGTTATTTTGTTTGTAGAGTCAGTTTAAAAAGATCAAACATGAAGGCGAGGCGGAGGATGGCTCCTCCCCATGTCCACACCTAGCCATATCTAATAAAGTACATTTACATTTGCCATAAAGGGTTTCATTTGCTGTAAAGCTGTTTACCCAGGCTGGTGTGTTCTGATCAAGCAAGGCGATAATAGCGATATCCTTTAAAAAACTCATTTCGACTCGTCTGTGAAGTCTGCATAACACAACCCCAAAAGCATTAGCACTGAAGTATAAAATGAAATTATGGTACTCTTTGGGAAAATAACACATTACAATGACTATTTAATAGTAATTTAATGTAAATATGTTTTTGAAACTATCGTTTGTTTTTTCTTTCAGTTTACACGTATTGTGGCATCTGGTGCAATTCCCTTTGAACGCAGTGGTCACAGTCTCGAGGTGATTGGAGACAAAGCTTATGTATTTGGTGGAGAGCACACTCCTCGTGTACCTGTAGGAAATACCATCAACTGCCTGGACGTAGAGGTGAAGCACTGGTCAAAGGTTATACCAGATGGAACACCTCCAATTCCGCGTACAGGTAGCAACTCCACATCGATCGGCAACCGTCTGTACATCTTTGGAGGTCGAACAGGAATGCAACTGGGAGGAACAGTCTTAAATGATTTACACATGCTGGACTTAAAGAACAACACCTGGTATCAAATCAGAACAAATGGAACACCTCCATTACCTCGTTTTCTTCATTCCATGACTTCTGTCGGGAATACTATTTACGTGTTTGGTGGTTGTAGTGAGTTCGGACGTTTGAATGACCTCTACAGTTTCGACACACTGTCAAATACATGGACAAAATTAGCGACGTCTAACGATATCAAAGGTCGGACTGGGGCTGGGTTCATAGCTGTTGAGGACAATATTTACCTCATTGGTGGTATGTGTGGTGGAAAGAACATAGGAGACATGTTCAAGTATGATATAAAATCTGGAAAATGGAGTCTTGTGGAGGCACATCCAGCACTGCCATCCAGAGCTTTCTTTGGAACGGCTCCCATTGGCAAAACAATCTTTGTTTTCTTTGGCGAAATTGATCAAACTTGCCAAATTAAAAATGGATTGAGTGAGTTCGCCAGAGACGTTTATTCTTACAATACAGAAATGTGTGGAGGTTGGACTGAAATCCCCCTTGGAGGTGAAATTATTCCCCCGGCTCGAGCCTGGTTCCCAGCGGCAGCCTGTGGTCAAAAGATTGTGTTTTTCGGTGGCCTTGGTCTTGATCACGAAAAACTTGACGACACCTACGTCTTTTCGCGGGTTTGAACATATCATGTGATCGTGTTTATTACAACGTTTAGACTGGTTACGCCTCTTTCCTTACACGAGTAATCAGAAGTTACCCGTCATCTCTAATTTTATTGAATGTTAACAATTTGGCCATTAAGCTTTTAAGATCGCGGTTTGTATTTTTCAGAACTGTTTAAAAGTAAATTTTCTATCATTTTGAAGTGTCTTGTTTTAATTAGTTTTACTTGGTTCTATAAAATAAGAGGGATCATCCCAAAAGATGGTACCGGTACACGGTCCAGTAATGTTGTTAAAGATTCGATGTGTCAAAAATCGTTATGAATCTGCAATTAAACCATTAGGGAGTGAATTAGATTTGGTTTTAACAGTTTTCAGGCTATCGTTTTTAGAGTGGAGATGAAAATGCGTAAACTCATCTTATAACAGTGTAAGTATGTTAGTGTTCAATTACAAATTCGTAATTCGTTGGTTGCCTTGTTATGAGGACGACGTATCAGATGCACAAAAGTATATGTATATGTTCTTTGTGGGATATTTCTTTGGCTTTGCTGTTTAATGCTGTTCCTGATATATGAGATGAACAACTTATGTAGGTTGGAACTGTCACGGATTTAAAAATTATCCTTAGTAAACGTTAACTCTTCAAGGTGCTAATACTGACAATCATTCGAACTTTGATGGATTGAGCATTTGTTTATATCTTATCAGTATAATATACTATATAATTAAACTAACGGGCAGAAGAAATGATGCCAAGAATAATTTAACGATAACTGAGGAACCACACAAAACTGAAAATAATATTTGTATGAAATTTGCAAAACAGATGTATAGTAGACATAAATGCCATAATTTAATTTAAGCAGCCATGAAAACAAAATCTGCAGAAGCCTTAAACAAAATATTCAAATGTCCAAAATATTTTATTCTTATTTTTGGTATTGTCAGTTTATATTGTATATAGCTTTTCCTCGTTATTTACAAAACACCATGAAAGTAGCTCTCATACTAGTAAAGACAACCGGCCATACAAATGTAATAGTATCTGTTAATTTCTTAAATATTAATACATGCACATGAATATTTAAAATATATTGATCGGTGTAAGTGTAACATTTAAAACAACTAATTCGAACGACATACACTTTAATGCAGCGGGTATTTGTTTTTATAAAGTCTTTGTAGCTGTTAAAACTAATTAGGTTAGGTTTTCTTGAAAACTATTCATGTATTTTTCGTATCACTCGTCTACCGCATATTTTAAATGTCCATTGTTCTTAACAAAAGGATGAAAACGCTCATATAGTTATTGTATCACACATAGTTAGCACAAGTAGTTTGTTTTATTTAACGACATCCCTATAGCACATTGATTTTTAATTTATCATCGTCTTTTGGACGTCAATCCTATGGCCATTCTGACATATTTATTTAGAGGAAACCTGCTGCCGCCACATAAGCTAGCAAGTGGTCTTTCATATGCACCGTCCCACAGACAGGACAGCACATACCACGGCCTTTGATGAACCAGTTGTGGACTACTGGTTGTAATGGAAAATAGCCCAAACTGCAAATGGGTCCACTGAGAAGGATCAATCCGACAACCGACTGGTTCACAGGCGGACACGCTACCGTTTGAGCTACACCCCGCTCACAAATATTTAACAATGCATCGTTATAAAATAATTTCATAATGTGTACATAAATTCATAAAATCTTTTGAAAGCTTGGCAAGACACTCTCACGATAAAACGGAATTGAATATTTACCACTACCACCTATTCCAGCACAATACCATGATTAAATATAGATATCTTAAAATAAATGTGCATAGAGCTGATTTATAATATGATAAATTATATACCAAATTATGATAAGAAAGATGTAATATAATAAATATTACAAAGGTTAAGAAAATGTATTTCTGATAAAATCGAAATGATTCCTCCAAACCCTCATGACCTAAGTAAATACATTGTCTATACCAGGCCTGTACGCATGGGGTGGGGAGGGGGTTGTGCGTCGGGTGCGCACGCACCCCCTAAATCTGTCGAGGTCCGTACATGCAAATATGGATTGACGCTAATTTACTAGAATAACTTTAAAAACGAAAATAAAACATGGATTTCCTCACAAACGCACCCCCACCCCCCTCCCCTAAAGAAAATCCTGCGTACGGGCCTGTATACTTCGCATCACCGGAAGTGGAACATCAAAACAACAGCGTTTCTCAGTTGAAAAATAAGTGCCAAACCTTTTGCAACGTGTACATGATAGATACACAAAAGTATTTGACTTCAAAACTTTTTGGATTATATATGGCTGCTTCGGTAACACAAATCGTTACTGAAAAGTGAAAAAAATGCAAAAAAAGAAAAAAAACCTCATTCCTCATAAATAATTTAATATTCAGTATATTTTCTTGAAATTTTGTATAAAAATTTGGTAAGTAGTTAATGTTGTCTTTTCGTTGGATACAATTTTGTATAAAAAATTGGTAAGTAGTTAATGTTGTCATTTCGTTGGATACAATTTTGTATAAGAATTTGGTAAGTAGTTAATGTTGTCATTTCGATTGATACAATTTTGAGCAAGAGCAGTACATCTGCATATAAAACGTAAACCAACAAGGGGAAGAACTGTGCGAAAGCAAAATATTCTCAAAAGACTGTACTGCTGTATTTTGTAGTCTGATTCTGCTAATTAAAAATACGCACTTTTAAAAAATCTTCGTGTTCAGCAGCCAGCTTGGATTCCAAAATGCCACAGTGTGATACCCAATGAATTGATTGCATCAATTAATGGTGGTGTGGAATCTTCAGTAAGATCTATCGGTTTTAAATGCTGCACTCCAGTTTTTATGTTTTATTTTCTCCTGACGATGTCAATATTTTGTTGACGAAAGGTTGAGATTTTAAACTTATGATTTTAAACAGAGACTTTTCTTTTATCATATTAAGATTCAAAAATAGGACATTGATTTTGGTCTACATAACTATGTTTGAAAGTGGATATTTTAATTAATATATCGAAACTTTTTTTTTCTCTATTAAAATCCCGATATCTGCTGTAATGTCCAGTTTCGTATATTCAATGTGTGACCATTTCTTAACTTCCAGAGCAGGAAAGGCATCAATTTCAGTATCTTTAAGTACGTTTATAGATTAAATAATTCATTTATATCTTTAAATAATAAATTAAAATCTTTCTTTACTATTAATATCCAAGGTGGCAAGAAAAATAAATATATAGCACAGTGTGAATTACTCAACTAATTAATCAGCATTATGTAATAAAACAGTTATTGACCGCCCATTCGAGCAACATCATGCCGCGGTCAATATTAGTTTCTTCGGTCCATAAACATGATATTGCCCTCACGAGCTGTCAATAACTGATACATATCCTAACTGCTTTACAACCTTAAACATAGCCTAATATTGTATGTATCAAATGTCAATTACGGCCATCATCTTGGAATTTAATAGAAAAAATATTTTAATATAATATATATGTTTTAACATACATTACGTTACAATATCTAAAATCAGTGGCAGTCCTCGTGAAACAGGGTCTATTACACTAGTGTTTAAATAGTAAAGTAAAAGTAAAGTTTGTTTTATTTAACGACGCCTCTAGAGCACATTGATTTTTAATCTTATCAGCGGCTATTGG